>NDGN011140505.1:0-13116 GCA_002564285.1 Tympanoctomys barrerae | reverse complement strand
TAATCCCAGCATTTGGGAGGCTGAAAACAGGAGGATCACTACAAGTCCAATCTGTGTAGTAGGACCCTGTAGACCCTCTACTAAATACATAAAAAATAAAAGAATAAAAAATAGATTGAAATCATAACCAGTAAAGTACCAGTAGATCAAAAGACTGATGAAGATACAATTATGGAACCCTAGAGTCAATAGTAGATGCTAAAATTAGCTACCAGTGTTCTTTTTACTGATGTAGAAGAAGAAATGCTATCAGTTACCTTTTGGCTAATAATGGCTATAAGACAAAATTACAAACTCTATAGGAGACACATACAAACTGTGTAGGAGAAACAAAACTTTTTTAATTTTCTACACAAAATAAATTCTTCATGCTGAGACATTTTTGGAAGCGCTGAATGATATATTTGACAACACCCTCATTGGTAACTCTTGAACTACTGAGACAAAGCCTTCTTAATTCCTGCTAATGTGCTGACAACTTAGGCACAGTACTGGTGTCTAAGTCAGTGAGAGCCATGTTGAAAAGCGACTCAAACAAATGTGATTTAAAAGTGGGACTTTCTTTTGGCTTGGCTTCATTTGGAGATAATGTCTAAACAATTTAAATAGGTCCTTTAAAATCTTACATGAGTATCAATGGTGGATTTGAAAATTCATGCATCACAAGTTCAAGATTGCCTCAAGAACCTTTTAGCTTTAATTTCCCCTTCTAACTTCAGGCAGTCAAAGAAGATTTGAAGGAAGACATAAACTAAACTTTCCCAAAGGAAGAAATCTCAGATTCCTCTCTGGATTCTCATAGGTTAACTCAATTTTTTTAAAAAATAATTTTGCTAGTCATTTAGGGTTTTTTTTCTTCATACTTTTATCCAACATGGACTCAGTGAGTAAATTCACCATATCCTCTCCTTGAGGCCATAGTGGTAGACAGAATGTCAGGAACTATGATTAATAGAAAGGTAATAATCACTTCAGTTTTTTATTTCTAAAACATTAACTTTATGTATAATTATAATTAGTAAAGTTTTTCATAAGTGCTTGTCACCAGGTAGTTAGATGTTGTAACCAAGCATCTATAGAATAGCACTTTTTCATGAGATTGGAATGCTCCTCTCACTACCCTTCAGAAGAGCCACTTACCTGTACTCTACGCATGGTGTTTGTGATATAGAATTTGCTTGGTTGCATGAGGACCCTCGTAGCACCACCCCATACATTCATTTCTAAGTTTTTTACTGTTAAACTGAGGGGACTTTCCCACAAAGTCTTTCCAGACTTTCTCCACAGTGAAAGGACTGAGAGAATTGATGACTCTGGCCAGAGTGCAGAGGGCTTTTGGAAAGCTCAAGTTTATTCTGGCTGTGTGTCCAGGTCCTAGATTAGCAAAAAGTCTACACTGTTACAATGTTTGTTTATCAAATCTAACAAACATTTCTGGTGTCTACTATAGGTAGAGCCTGAACTGATTCCACAAATAAGTGCATTAAAAATCTCTTGGTCTTCTTGACCACTGCATAAAGATCCTTTGGGATTTGTTTGATATATTCTAGAGACATAGAAAACAAATTTCCTAGTCTTGCATCATGATTGTGTTTTTTTTTTCCTAGCACTGACTTTATTCTAAATATAAACGAGTAGAACTTTAGAGTTTTCTGATTCTATAGGGCAACAGATGCTTTCTGGATGGTTCTGATATCCAGATTTTTCCTACTCATTATATAACTAACAATTATACCCCATTTCTGACTCTGTGCTTTTTGAAGTGCTTCATCAAGAATTTGCAATTCTTTTAGTGAAGAGCAATACACTAAATATATGTTATTGACAACAACATTAATGCAATACTAGTTTAAAGAGTTTATCTATGTTCACCCTTCTTCTGGGTTGGCCAAGCATATAGATTAAAGAAGTCTAGCTCATCTTTGTGGTTCTGCTTGATTAACTACATATTTTGGTCTTTTATTGCCTTGTTTATTACCCAAGATTTCTTCCCCCCCCCAGTATCCAAGATTTCTGAAGGATGTCTGTGCAAGTGAAGTGTGTGCTGTCTAATGGCTGATTTAAAAAACCAAGGAGTTAAAGCTCCTTTCTCTTTCTGAAGGACCACGGCATATCCAGGGTACCATCTGCTACGTACCTGTTAAATCAAGATCTAATTTTCTCCATTAAAACTGAAGATGAAAATACAGCCTCAAAATCAGTAGAACCAAAAAGCCAGACAAAATTTATATAGAAGGGTTATTCTAGGCATAAATTTGTTGAGTTATTAAGATTAAAGGCTTCAATGTGAAACTTGCAATAAAACCAAATATAGCAAGATAGTAAACTTAAATGTAGTTTTTGTTTATCTACATCTCCAGCTCTTTTATTTATTTGTATGCCTAGGAAGCATATTTTAATCCACACTGCTGAAATTTTTTTCTAGTTAATTATTTTTATTTAAATTAAATTAGAAATGTATATACTTTTAGAAATTGTCCCATAGTGTTAAAATAAATGGTAATTGGTTGTTGTTCAGACCCCTGTACCTGTTTGCTCCCAACAAACAGGTTTTATCTCCCTCAATAGCTTCTTTTCAATAGTTAACTCTACATTTTCAAGAAATTTGAATATTTCCTGATCTTTTAAGATATTTATTACAAAAATTTTCTGAGACTGGTTAGTCTATAAGGGACCCTGAGTATTTCTCATTTTTTTTTCCATTTATGTATTTGGCATCGGGTCTCACTACCCAGCTCAGAATTGTAATGATCCTCCTGTTTTGGGCCTCCCCATCACTAGTATTACAGGCATGCACCACCATGCCCAGACTTAGTCACTGGTTCAGTGGGACTGGCATGGCATGTGGGACAGGGGATCAAACCCTGGTCCCTGCACTTGCCCATTCAGGCATTTAGTCTGCTGAGCTATCTCATTGGCCCAATTCTCACTTCTTGATCCATGGTCTGGTGTAGTCCTCTGCCTGTGAAACTTGTGTGGCTAACAGGATGTTGTGGAAGTCATGGGATGTGGCTTCCACAGCTGGACAATACAACACTTTGTAGCCATGCTTTGCTTGTGGTCTGATCATCTTCCTTGAAGAAAGCCAGCTCTCTGGGACATGGGGCAGCTCTGTGGAGAGGTCCGTGGATCTGCAATCCATTTGGTGAAGAACAAGATGACTTTTTATCCAGCTGTTTCCTGACAACAGCATAAGTGCAGCAGCTGTGTGGAGAGCTTCTTCTGGCCAAAGAGTCAACTAAACTGCTTCCGAGGTCAGGACACAAAGATGTCAGGTAAGATGATACTTTATATCAGGGTCTTGAAAGGCTGCTTTGGGACTACCTTTTCCAGAGCTATTTTCCATGAGAAAGATCAGGATTGATCACATACAGAACTGTCATTGTTTTTTTTGTAATGCACTTCTGGTGTGGAGCTACCACAAGTGTTTTACGAGAGAGAAAATAAATATGTAGAAAATAGAATAATTACACAGATCTAACCATATGATATTTAGTTCCTAATCAACTTTTGTAAGAAAAATAGGTAATAATCAGTTGAAAGATACTTAAATCTGAGTTCATAGTGACAGAGAACATAATTAAGAAATGTGAACAGATAATATTTCATATATATTTTATTTCAAATACTTTGAAAATTCCACATTTTGGTATTTCATAATCTAATTATATACTTATGTTAATACATAAAATACATATACTATCTTTTATTATATAACTTACAATGCTTAATAGATAATATTTTAAATATTGATATAATATGCCATATTACATACTATAATTGTATGTAATGTATGGCATATAATATTAATTAGAAGCTCAAACTTTGAAACTATTTCTAAATTTATTTTTACATATTTTTGAGTATAATAATTTCAATATTCTTACAAATGGAAATACCTAATTCATTAGACATTAGAATATTTTAATGTCTAAACCATTCATTGTTCTGTTATAAGGAAATAAAATAATTTTATTAATCTCACCTTTACATGTAAATGATATCCTGATTATAAAGTTACAAGAATAATTCAAATTATTTCCCCATACCATTAACTCAGATACATCTAACATCACCTGTTTGCTTTATCATTTGCTTTATCTCTTTACACATTTCATCTGAATAATTTGAAAATAAACTCACTTATCCCATTCTTTTGCTTTACAAAATCTCTAATTTGCATCAAATTACCTTCTCCACCTTTAGTTGAGGAGTGATAATGAATAACTAAAGTGATAAAAAGGAAACCTAATAGATCTATAGATCTCCATAACTCTAGATGCTGAGAGACTTATAATTAAATAAAAATGTAATTTGCTAAAGGGAATTTAATACACCAGTAATGCAGCAACATCTGTTCACTAAACTTTTCATAAGTGACACATGTAATTGTACTAATTATATCAATAGAAACAAGAAGGTTGTCATTTGTCCAGTGAACAAACACACATAGCTTAGAGAGAAGTCAATAGGAAATAGAGAGTGGGTAAGGAAGTTAGTCAGTATTCTCCAAGAAACTGAACCCATAAGATATACACAGATAAACATGAGAAGGAATTTATTAGAGGAGTTGGCTTACTTGATTATGAATGCTGAGATGGCCTTGACAGGCTGGGTAACCATGGTCAAGTTGAGAATATGATTCTACATAAGTTTGTAAGTTCTGTATAAGTCTGAGGATCTGAGAACAAAGAGTCCACGGTGTGCTTCTCCATTCAAAGCTGAATGCCTAAAAGCATGGAGTTTGGATGGTGCTGCTAGTGGGACTGTCAGAGTCCCAAGGCTAGATAACTTGCAGTTCTGGTGCCCAAGGTCAGAAGAATCCCTACAGTCTAGAAGAGAGAGCAAGGATTCATCCTTCCTTTGTCTTTTTGTTCTGTCTGGTCCCCCAGCCAATTGGGTAGTGCCTACCTATATTGAAGACAGAATGTTCCCACTCAGCCACCAACTCACATACCAATCTCTTCTGAAGACAATCTCACAGACACATCATGGTAGCCTAATCATTCTGACTAGACCCTAGACCACCCAGTCCTCCCTATCAGTAGACTAACTGTCTTCGTTCCTACTAAAGTACTGAGAAAAATTAATGCAATGATGGAATGTAAATAGATAAATAAATGCTTTACTAGGCATCTAGTGTCCTTGGTTCAGTCAACTTGATTCCCAAAGTCAACCACTGCAAAACACAATTAACAGAAAGATTAATAGATGGGACAAAAGACACAAAAATGAAAAGTACTAGCTAAAAAGTGACTGCTAATCTGAGAAGACACTGGGTTAACTATTTGTGTGTGGGGGGGATTAACTTTAAGCAGTCAACAATGTGAGAGAAAAAGGAGTGTAGATTGAAAATACATTTTAGATAGAAAAAAATCACGTGTTTTCCATGCAACAAAGTGAGAATGGGTGAGGAACAAAGAATGATTTGAGCTTCTGGACATGATAGAATGAAATAATGTCTTCTATTCAGGTGTCATGTTACAGTTTATAAACCTTTTCACATAAATTCACATTCCATAATTTCAATATCTTTGTGAAAATTAATGGATATTAAATAGAAAATAGAGTTTGTATAGTAATGTACTCACCACAGCTATATAGTTTCTTTGAAAATATTACAGGTATGCATCATTTTGAGTAGCTTTTTTCCTTTGCACAATAGAACCTAAATTATGCATGCCACTTCAAAGATATTTACATATGCCTATACTGTCTTTAGTTCTTCCTGTGTTGTCAGGTAAAGGATTTTTACCTTAGTTTATCCAACAGTAGTAGATTATGTCACTGTGTTTCTGAAAATTAAGTCAGATGTTACATCTCAAATTTAAGGTGCATAAGAATTATTTGAGGATTCTGATGCAATGAAGATTCTGATTCAGTGGCTCTTTAGCGGTATCTGAAATTTTGTATTCCTGACAGGATATGTTAATACTGCTATTTTATAATACGTGTTTTGTTTAGAAAGAATGTAGTAGTAAAGTGACTTGCATACATATACACACAAGTGCAAACACACAGAAACATACGCACCCCAAAGTATCTTTCCTGATATGCCACTCTGAGATAGCAGTAGTGTTTCTGATTTCACCTTTTAAGTCCCATCCATTTTCTTCCACATTTTATGATGTTGCCAACTATGTACATACTTCTTTTTAGTAATATAACTGCATTCCACTTCTGCCTTGGTTGGCAAGCAGTCCTAAAAGTTTCAGAACATGTCAATGGTCTTTTTCAAGAAGAGCTTTCATAAAGAACCACTTCATTGTTGTTCATTAATAGTTTTCTTATTGACAACTTGGCTGCATGCCTCTTAATTTTTCAAGTATTTTAAAATTAAAATTACTTCCAAAGCATTTCACATACTTTTCTGGTAATAGTGTCTGCTTGGAAGCAGGATTCTTAACTCTCCTCCCACAGCTCTTTCTCCCTACTATTCCATAGCCCTGTGGCTTTCCTTAATAGACTGAAATTCCACAATATAATCCATGTGTGTCGAAAGACAACTGAAATCATTGACCAGCCTTAGGGTTTTAGGATTAAGCAATTTTCAGATCTGCTTTTATGCAATTGGGCTTGAAGAGGTGATTTCCTATATAAGTCCTCCTTTGAAAACTCCTCCTTTTTCTTTCTTTTCCTCCATTCCCCCTTAGAGGAAATCCATTTATGGTTTGCACATGTTTCGCAAGTATCATATTTTCATCCCAATGGAAATCCCCCAACTAAAACTCCAAGAGGTAGACAATATATCTTTTTGTAGTCATGAAAAGGGGGTAATCTTGAATGCAATGTTGATTTTTATGAAGATCTAAAAAAGAACTTAGCAACCTTTATGGAAAAAAGCTCATTCCTACTGTTCAGCCATTGAAAACCATTTAGTCCTCTGCTGCTGGGCAGCTGTTCCAGATGTGTAGAATGTATAGACTCACTTAGGCCAATATTAGTTTGTTGAAAAGTCCAGGCACCACATAACAAAGAGCATCTCATCCATCTTCACATATTGCATACTTGAGAGTCATTCACCGACCATGTGGAGTTTTAAAAAGGCTGAGACCCTAGTTGGACAGCTCCAGTTCAAACTGCAGCTGTGAGCAACCACATGCATTCCCTTCCATTGCTCTAGTGCTGCCTTTTATTCCTGCTTGTCACCCTCTTGCCTTGTCAACTTCACTGTGTTAACTATTTCCTTGTTTAAAGCTTTCAATGTTAGAACTTAGGCTCTCCTAAAATGACTTCATTTTAGTAGGAAGCTTAGTGCTCATCCAGATGTAGCAGAAACCTAGTAGCACTACCCAAGTATGTAGCTCATCAATGTGTTTTGAACATCAGAGCAATTTTGGTTTCAAACTCCATACTGCCTTCTGAAGGAATCTGACAAAGTCTGACTCCCCATGGAACACACACATTTCCCTTCTATTTTTAAATGCACCAATGAGGAGTTTTAAAGTGTATGTTAAGCAACACGTAGTGCTGTGATTTGACTGAGACTGAATGTTAGGACACTGGTTGTCAGTCCAATGTGCCATGTGATCATCATTCCTGATGACTATAAATTCACATGGTACTTCTGCTGACATATGTAGAAGACAATCCCATTGCTAAGCAGAACAACTCAGTCCTTGCTAAGTTTCTATACTGAATATGCATCTTCCGCAGTATCTATTGCACGTGACTATAAATGGGCCACACTTTGTTAATGGTGTGACACATAACAGCTTGAGGGTCCTTTCTGTTAGGTTACACTGGTATTTACATTCTCAGTGCTTGCTCTGTGCACCAGGAGTTTTGCCCCAGTAGCATTCTCCTAGCAAGGCCTTTCTGACACTTGGCAGCTGCTACCATTGCTGTGAAATTCTTCACGGTCTCTGTGTTGTGCCCTCCAGTACTCTGCCTGGAAAGCTTAGCTATTTTTTGCTTTAAAATTTCAACTATATGCTCCTAAACCTGAAACAGATGTTATCTTGGCTACTGTCACTCATTGTGAACTTGAGTTTTCACATTTACAAGGGGCAGGTAAGAAGCAAGCTCTGGTCTCACTCTGGTATAGAAGGAAAGAAAAAGGAAGGGAAGATGAAATAAGAAAGAATAAATACATAAATTAGGAGAAAGTCACACAGAGACAGAGCTCAACCATTTGAACAGTTATTTTCCCTAATATCATATGCTATAGTCTGGCTATACTGCTTTGCCTGGCATTCCTCCTGAATCATACTTGTGGCCACCCAGATTAACTCTGTGAGCAGATCTCTTGATTTAATATCAGCTTGCTCTTTTCAGCTCCCATGTCATTTACCATCCTTAAAAAATGTAGTGCTTATTACTCAACCATCTGTGCTTTCAAGAACCCACGGTCTTTTTTCCCCTCGTCTTTCTTTTTCTTTTTTCTTTTTTGTATGGGAACCAGACTAGAAAACATTAAATGAGAAAAATTAACCACTCAGAGACAAGGTGGAAACCCAGGAAAAAAAAAAAAAGAATTTGTCTTTTATGGTTTGTACTTTGTAAGCTGTGGGTGTGACTCAATTTCCTCACCACCCACATAAAAAGGTTGCCACCCAATCACTGTTTTTTTCTATCTAAAACCCTCCCCTTTGTTTTTGGCTAAGAGACCCTAAGAAAGACAGCCCTTTCTGGACGCTGCATACAGTGACATATAAAAGCTGTTAGCTGCTCCTGTAACCAGCAGCATTCAAACCTAGCAGACTTCTGCTCTCTGGAGCTTGTAATAATACACACGCCTCTTACAAGAGTTCATGCTACAACATAGCAAAGAACTTTAAATTTTTGGAAGAACAGTGTATTCATTTTGGCATTGTGCAGAGGTAAGCTATTTGGCTCAACCAGTTTATATTGCATGTATTGATTTAAAGTAGCTGACATTTTGAAAGAATTGAGATTGGATTACTATACTCTTTGTGTATGTGTTCTATCAAATTGTGTACATATATGCCTGGGATATATTATCAGAACATTCTTTGTTGTGACCTTCAGGGGATTTTTTTCTTCTTCATTCTCAAGGTGAACTTCAATTCTTAAAGATTTCCCACAGAAAATAAATTTATAGCAATGCACTTTATAGTTTAGGTATTTAGGGCAAATGCTCACATTTATCTTAGGTTAGTGATCATGCTGTTTGGTTTTCTCTAGCTTTAGAAATCTCCTCTTAGGGGTCTGCACATAAATCAGGAAAATTGATAGAGATTCTACTCTAAAAAGTAAAACATCTGTCTAGATTTTTGCAGAATATTGAATCAAGTAATTCTCCTTACTGAATCTGTAAGTTCAGACCCCATAACCTTTTTCTGTTTTGTTTTTTTAAAGCTCCTAACTCTACTTTTCTGCTTTAAAGTAAGGTAAACTCGGTGGCTTCTTCTCCACTCCTCAAAATGACAGCTATCTCTGCCGCCAGCAGTGCGCTTCTGTTCTCCCTTCTCTGTGAAGCAAGTACTGTTGTCTTACTCAATTCCACTGACTCATCTCCGCCAACCAATAATTTCGCTGATATTGAAGCAACTTTAAACGCACCAGTAGATTCAACGGATATTCCCAAAACCAGGCGGAAGCGCTACATTTCGCAGAATGATATGATCGCTATTCTTGATTATCATAATCAAGTTCGAGGCAAAGTATTCCCACCTGCAGCAAATATGGAGTATATGGTAAGAGTATACTGTTGGTTTTGTTTTCTTTAGGTTCTGAGTGAGAAAGCTTTTGAGTGTGTGTTGGAAGAACCTAAAAAGACCAGAAGTGTTTATATGTTAAATGTTATGGGTTTTTAATTTTTATTTTCCTAATCATGTTAGCTACTGCCCCATCATCGACTGTGTGTGTATGTGCATGTGTGTGTATGTCTCCATAGGTTTCTGTGAGTCTCATAAATACTGATGAAACACATCTTAAAGAACACAGATGAAGAGTAGGGCATGTTGAATGATCCCATTTGGAAAGAACCCTTTTAAAAAGTCACATGGAATCTTTTCTGTGCTTTCTGCATGCAGTAGTCACATTTATCAACTAAAACATTTCTTGAAAGTATTTCTTGAAATTATAGGTTTCATGTGCCTGATTTATGCGTGGGTAGGTGTCTCTTCCCTTTCTTGGACAAAGTGCTCTCTAGCACTAATCCATTTGCATTCTAAGAGAACAGGCTGACTTTTTCTTCCTTCTGATTTAATGCTTTGTCATGGAGATAACGGTGAAGCCAGTGCACTTGTGTGCTGTTCCAACTTGCCATGAGCACATTTTTTGCTGTCTTAAAAATAGCCTCTGTGTTTTACTCAGTAAAAAAAAAAATTGGTATTAAAAAGAATCTTGTTAAAGTTTGGTTGAAATTTGGAATTTGTTCAAGGGTATGTTTCAAAACCCTGCATTTTGTGAAGTATGTGCAGCCTGGGTTGAGTCAGGGGAGACCCCCAGTGATGTTTCCTCATTGGGCTGGGGGCATGTGCTACCACTAACAGTTTTGTCAGTGCTAGACTAAAATGTGAGGTTCCTATCAGAGTCTAGATACATCTATTTATAAAAACACATTTTTAAAGTTTAACTAATTACAGGTGCCCATATCACAGGAAAAATAAAGACTTGTCATATTATGTCATAGGTCATAGAAGTTCAGTTTAGACAGTGAAAATGCATTTTTTTTTTCTGTCATGTTTTAAAGGAAGAGGAAATGTATTCAGTCCTGGTGATTGATAGGCAGTAGAGCCTCATGATTAAACTTATAGGCTCTGGCATTTAAATGCTGGCATTCAATTCTACTTCCAGATTATAAATTGTATGAGCTCTGTATCTCATTGCTAAATTGAGGATAAAGGTAGTTTATGCCATGCCATATAAGTTTTGTAAGGAATATGCAAACTGAAGAATAGAATAATTACATCAGAGTCTCTGGATAGAGTGATGTTTAATAAAAATAAAAAAAATTTTTTTGTGGGTTTCTTTAATTTTTTTTGTGAAGGATGAATACCCATTGCAGATCTCCAAATAGGAAAGGTATCTGTACAGAAGCTACCTGTATAGCAGGTGATGCACGTATGTGCAGAGAAGATGAGCACATGTGTTTTTAAAAAATTACTATGGGTTATGAAAAAAATATGCATTAGAGACTCTGTGTGGGCTCAAAAGGCATAAAACTCAGACTATATGCTTAGGGCTGAATTTCTAACAGGGGTCACACTGCTGTGCTGACTAAGCTAAGGGCCAAGGGCCCTAAACCAGCTTTGGGGGTAAATTCATCTAAGTTACACACTGCTCACCTCACTGGCTTGTGCATGTTACTTAATATGTGTAAGGCTCAGTTTTCTTATCCCTCCCTCTAAAATGGGTATAGTAGCAATTGTAAAGACCAATGAATAAGAAGTACAATTCACTCTTAAAGATATTGAGGGCAAAAGTACCACCATGAACAAAGGCATAGATGGGTAATGTATAGTAGAAATAGGCTAAAATGTCCCTTTGTGTGGTTATGTTTCTTCCCACTTGGCAAGAATCCATCCATTCCATGTGCATTTTTAAATTGCTTCTCTGTGCCAAGCCCTTGACTGATTGTTTCCATAGATGATCTTGTTAGGTAGCTTATGTTCTCAGTGAGGTTAAGATTGTGATCTTTATTTTACGAATGGAATCACTTGACCCTGAGACATTAATGACTAAGACAAGGTGCTACAGATGATGAAGGGTGCTCCTGGGATGAAAATTTAGGTGTTCGGAATTCCAAAGTCCATGTTCATACTGGGGAGCGTGCCACACTTAGAGAAGTCTCTCAAGATGTCAGGGTATCTTTGTTTCCTCCCTTCAAATGCCACGTAAAATCATGGAGTACTCATTTTCTCCCTGCTTATTCTCTCATTATTTTCCTTTTAACTATTAAAACAATTACATATGATTTATTTTCCAAAAACCAGAAAAATGCTAATTACACAGTAGTTATTTATAAATCTTCCTTCATTCAGTGAAAGTAATGGGAAACAGTAGCTAAAACAGTAAGTTCTATAAGTCAATATAGGGCCATCTGATATATTTACATAAATACTGAACATGTAGATCACTCACGCATATATTTATGAATTTAATGTTTATTAAGCATTCACTACATGTTATCACTATTCCAGTCATAGAGGTACATTACTGAATAAAACAGACACACATTTTTGGCCTTCTTTGATAGGAATCCATCAATAAATCAGATAAATAAATTAAATGTTACACTGTTAGAAGGTATTAAGGCTATGAAGAAAAGTGGGTTTTGATGAGGCCTGGATATTTAATAAAGTCAGGGTTCACAGACTGGCCCGCGCACAGGTGAACGGGGGAGCCATCACTACTAGGACAGAGGTGGGTGGAGTGAAAGAAAGCAGTCAGGAGTGATTGAACTTTGATGAGCCTTAGGACAATGTGTGCCCTTTAGTGAAGTCATCACTTAGAAGGACTCAACTTTGAGTCAACTTGCCAATGAATGTACTTCATCTGGATCTCCCATGAGGAAACTTGGTGGGAAGTATAAGATAACAGGCAGTTTAGGGGTCAGAGAGGGCACAGTACATGCTTTAATTCTCTAAACTGAGTGAAAACTACAGACCTCTGTTGGATACTGTTTATTTTAACTTGCCCAACACTGATTTGGACTGAAAGAAACTGGACAGCCAGCCCAGTTCCTAGTCTGCACCATGTATCACCTAGGGCAGCCTTTCCATGACCACCTCACAAACACCTGTGCCCTAAGTCACCAATGCTGCCTTCATGTTCTCCTCAGCGGGAGCTACACGGAAGATGGGCTTTGGTGTGGGGTTTTTTCTAATCATCCTACCCTGATGTGTAACCTCGCATCTACAACCTTCTGAGCCTTTTTCCTTTCCATGCTCTCTCTCTCTTAAGCATCTAATATAGTAATTTATATTCTTATCTATCAAGTCTTTGATATCAAAATCTTGGAGCCTTTAATGGTATTTCTTATACCCACCTGTGATTTCTCCTTCTTTTGAATTGCTATCATGTTGCTTTCATTACAATCCAACATACTTATAGTTATTTGTGCACTTCTTGCTAACTTCTCAGTCTTAAGTTTTCAGGGTGCTAATTTTGTGACTATGAATCTTTGTATTTCTCTTTTTTTTTTTT
>NDGN011140477.1:0-10914 GCA_002564285.1 Tympanoctomys barrerae | reverse complement strand
TATATATATATATATATATATATCAGTGTAATGTATTAATGTAACACATCAAGGCTGGATTCCAATCTTGTAGAGTAAGGAAGTAATTGACCTAAATTTTTGTTTTATTTGTTGTAAAAGGAAGTCAGGTACCAAAATAAGGTGGCAGCTGAGGACCTCACCATTTGCCAGCTTAGGTGAACATAGGGTAGGTTGCTTCCCTATTAAGCCACCATGATACTCACACAAAGATAAATGGAGAGGAGCAATTCTTATGAATGTGAATTAGGACAAAAATCAGGCATAACCAACTTTCCTTTCTTTCTGCTACTCATAACCAAACCTGTCTCCCAGGGAGGCTGTCGCTCCTTTATCATACACATTAGTGGGAAACATGTCCAGATTTGTAAAAATACAATAGAGAAAAAGTGATTTGCCTCCCAATGGAGAAGGAGGAGCCTTGGCCCTGGAGGGTGATCTAGACTCGGAATCTTACAGAGGCAGCTGGGAAGAAAAGCATGGTACAAGGACACTTGCCTCTAAAACTTTCAAAAGAAGGGAGGGAGGGAGAGAGAAAAGGAGTGAGGCCTTGGAGGGAGGGAGGAGTCTCTGAGCTTACTAATAATTACTTATTAGTTTTTAATAGTGAACATCATGAAAGGAAATTGACTTTATTCCAGATATTTCCTGATGTGCATGAAGCAATATTCCAGGATAAAACCTATTGACATTTTGGTCATCCTTTTGGACCTAGCAGAGATTGTTAGAAGTTTAGGACTGTACCCTGACCATACATGAAGGCTTCATGGTCAAAGTTCTTAGATAACAAGAAGCAGATAATGTCTCTTCTCCTCTTACTGCCTGAAACCAGAAGTCTGGATATTAAAAATACATTCAATTATAATACCATTTCTTGGAGTATAAGAAATACGCACTTCATGAACACTTGTTGAATTAATGATGAAAAAACATCAAAACCAAAAGAACTTGCATTCATAAAAGTGGGCAAAAGCAGGGATCCTCCTATGTTAATTTATCTTGAAAATTAAAAGTGGCAATGATAGATATACTTTACAATATACAAGAAAACCAGTTTGAAACAAAGCAAGAAACAATATGAATAGCATGAATAATCCAGTTCTCTTAACTGAACGTTCAATGCACATGCAAAGATAATTAACTTAAGTGGCTTCTTTTTTCATCCAAAGGAGAATTTATTTAATCTATGCAGACGCAAACACCACATATGAAGAATGTCTTCTATTGATAAATGTTTTTCATTTTATGAAACTTTCTTGAATTATATTTGGTTTGTTTGCAAATATTTTCTAAGCTTCTTAGCTTTTGGCAAAATGAAGCATAACCTATCCAAACATCTCCCACTTACATGAAATGTACAAATGACTGTTCTGAAAGGAAATAATTTTATTCTAGCAATTCCATAGTCAAAGAATTTTGGGACTTAGCCAGAAGTGCACCTAAGACTCATCTGATTCAGGCCTGGGGCAAGTGTTTGTCTAAATTATCTTAACCAGTGAGAATCCCATTTCATCTTCTATATTTGTGCCTCTTCAAACATAGAAAATTACACTTAAAAATCTCTTGCCCACTTATCATTAAAGTGCTGGAAAGCAAATAAATAGATAACTTCTATTTTAAAGCTGAACACATCAGTCCTTTTTCATAGCATCAAATTAATACAGACTTTGACTATTTCATTATTATCTTTATAGAACTGAACCCTTTCCTGGCATTCTTTCTATGACAACCCATGGCAACCGGATCAAGGTAAAATGGGGATAGCCACATGACTAGAATAGAATGCATTTTATTGTGAAGAGACTTGGGCTTTCATACTGTCATCATAATTCAGACTTAAATTCATCATGGTTTTCTCATTTAAATTTCAGCTATTTCAGTGAGTTCTTACTGAACCAGAAATTTTAAAAAAGTTTCACTTGTTTTTGTTTGTTTGTTTGGAAGCTCTTTGGGTGCTCTCATGGAAGAGTTTGAACCCTGTGTCTTGAGTTGGAATCTCTGCTAGCTATGTGGATTACACTTAGAATTTTTTCAAATATAAATGAGAAATTTGTTCTCTACATTTCCAGATTATTTGTGAGACCATCTTACAGTGTATGGAACATGGAGCCCAGGACTTGGTGTACGATAGTCATTTAACTGGAAGTATTTGTCCTCCCTTATGTTTCTAAAGTGAAGTGCCAAAGTTGCCCCCATTTTTTCTTCCTCCTCACCACCTCCTTCCAGTCACATGGCATTAAGCAGGTGCCGATAAGCAGCCACCCTCTACCTGCTTCTCCTAATTTTCCTGGAACTAGTCTCCTCTGGCCTCTTAAACACCTTCACCCATAGCCTCTAATTACTTAAGTGTTTGTGAAATCCTTCCCCTTGCTCTAGAGGCACATGAACCACTTCCTTCTTGGTATATTTGTACAGTTACCAACAAAGCCTCATTCATTGTACATAGGCCTTTCATACTACAATTGAGAACAGCAAGTCAAAATCCAGGGATTTGTTTTGGTTTTCTTTTGTCATATTTTGCCCTCATGAAATACCCGAAAATAGATATAAAATAAATTAAAAATATATTGGTTGACTTTATTGTCAGGATATGGTTTGATATCCAATTTTGAAGTATCATAAGGATTTTCCAAGTAAGTAACTCAATTAAAATGCCTTCTTACTTTAGCTGGATCCTACCCCTGGGCCATATCTTCTATACAGAATCACCAAGAAAAATTGCCTTACACATTACGTTTATTTACTCAGATCAACATTATCTATTCCGCTAGCTTCTCCCAATTGAGGTTTTATCAAGTAGAATTAACATTTTAAAAGGAGAATTGAAGGGCCACCCAGATAGCTGAGCAGACTAAATTGCCAGCTTAGGCAGAGAGTAAGGACCAGGGTTCGATCTCTGGTGAGCAGCTGGCCTTGCCTCCTGGGCACACTGAGAAGGCAACTGAGACTGGGCACGGTGCACCCTGTAATCCCAGTGCTTGGGAGACTAAAAACAGGAGGATCACTATGAGTCTGGACTGCGTAGTTAGACCCTGCACTAAATACACACAAAAAATAAAATTGACATTTTATTTATTGATTGATTTTTTTGATTTGCACTCAAAAATTAACTGCTTTCATTACAAGGGACTGAATCAGGGTCTTCACAGTGAACTTTATCATTGATTTTGCAACAGTACCTTGATAAATAGTTGGCTTCTTAGGCTTAAACTCACAGATATTCCTGCCTCAGCCTCCCAGGATGTTGTTCACCAAGTACAGCTCAAAGTCTACATTTTATTGTGTTTATTTATTTATTTATTTATGTATTCATTCATATGCTTCTCTCTATCCTATGCTTTAATACCTTCAGTGTACAAACCATCTATATTTTCATTGTTAATGATTATTAGGCTACTTTACACAGATAATTTAATAAATGATTGTTGCATGAACATATTTATTGTATATACATATAAATTCAGGTGCGAATATAGAAATACGTACAACTTAAGGCACAAACGAATGCATACATAACATTTTTTCAGATATTAATGATATGAAATACTGTTGTTAGTTTTAATTTGTATATTGACAGTAGATTGTACAGCAACTACAAGAACAACAAAATTAATAAATGCATGCTGATTCCCTAATGCCTAATAAATAATCCACTAACAATTGGATCAGATATATGTTATATGCTTTTTATATTGCTACCAGAAAATCTATAATTTGAAATCCATCTTTATGGATGAGGAATTTGATGCTCTACGAGTTCAAGAAATGCAGACAATTATTATTTTGAAAAAATAGGAAAAGGACAAAATATCCCCATGGCGGTAGGCAGAGGCATATTAAGGAGGAGACTGGAGAGAGAATGCTTGAAAAACAACCAAACATGACCATACAAGTCTGTCATCTCTGTGCTCGGGAGCTCCTTGCACAGGAGGATCACAGAGTTCATGGCTGGCCTGGACTGCACAGTGAGCAGCAGGCTGGCTTGCAGACCCTGCAAGAAATATACTCTGTCCCATCAAAAACAAAAAAGATCAAGAAGTAATTTCTAGTGGAGAAATTAATCATTCAAGATCATCCTCCTTCTCTCCTTAATTTATGTTTGTCTTGCTGAAATGTAAGCCTGCTACCCAATTCCTTCCATAATCCTGGGCTTACAAAATTTGAAGCAAAACAAAATCATTCTGAAATAAGACCTCCATTTTCCCCCTTCAAATAACTGTTTCTTCTTAAGTCCTAAGATCTGTCAAGTTGTGCTTTCTTTTACCTCCTTGCTCAAATTAATTATTTGAAGAATATTGCATGACCGTCTGTGGTCAGATGGGAAAAAGTAGCCACAGTCTCCTGTTCTATTCGTAGCTCTACCTCCTGAAAATGCTTCTCATTGAAGGTACTAGTCACCCCATCAGCATCCTAGGCCTAAGTAAAGATCTCATGCTCCCGTCACAGGAACTGGGATTACCTGCTGATTTCCTCCTAAACATGCAAAACAATAAATAACATAGGGATAGAAAATGTGATGCTTGGATCTCAAGTAGTTTGCGAGTTTAGTTTGTAAATTGTGGACATAGACTATTTGAAGAGTTAGTCTATTTCCTGTGAACACCACATACAAAACATGTTTGTGTACAAGGAAGTTGGTGGGTTCTGTGTTGATTACATTGGTCTACCTGCCGATTTAAAATTTGCAGTATTCAAGTGGCATTTAGCTTAAGAACATAATTTTCAGCAACATTAGAAGCTACAGACAAATGTCAGTTGGGTTTGTGTTTCATATTTAAATGTTCATTTTTTCAAAGCAAACACAGATCTGTCATAACATATCATTTACTTATCTCTGCCATTTTGACTATTTTATAATGCTTTGGTCCCATCTCATGGTCCACTGCTGAATATATTCTGCCTAGAAGGGGCACTCAGAAGTGTACGGCAGATCCTCACCTGCCTTTTTGGGTAGAAGAGAAAGTTGTAAAATTTTAAACTAAATTAGAAGGTCATTTAAAAGAAGATACATGTTTGCATAACCATGCAACAGTTTTTAGAGTTGTCACCAAAGTTAGTTATTTCTACAATGTGGCAGTATTCACTGTCCTTTTACATTTTATATTTAATACCTGCCAAGCTCTGATATAATCTGCCATACTGGTGGATTTATTCATCCAGGATAAAATATATAAATTCCTTAATTCTTTAGGCTTTCTAGAAAGTTCAAATTAAATCTTTTAAAATGGCAAAGAAAAGCAATTTACCTTTACTAGCTCTTCCTCCTACCACTTGCAAATTACATATATTTCAAACCTCAGTCACTTTTCTAGTTAATGAAGTTAATGGCTTCATCCTGCTGCATAATTCACGCTGTGCAATCTATATAATAAAAAGCAAAAGATGATATAGAATATTCTTGACATTCATGAATATTAAGTGTTGAAAAGTAATTAGATGATAAAAATAGAAATAAAAATAAAAATAATGAAACACCAAGGGAAATGTTTGCATAGCAACACATCAATTTTAGGAAGCTGGCCCAGAGAAAATTGTGGCAAATATTTCTCTAGTAATGATGATTTTTCCAGAGCATTTTGATACATGTCATCACATTTCATGTTCCTAGTACCTCACATAAATATTCTTTATATTACACAGAGCGGAATCTTTAAAGTAAATTAAGGCGGAGCTCAGTTTAGTCTCTGAGCTGTTTGGTACATTTGATCCTTCTGAACTCTGTGCTTTTCTGTCTTGTTCCCCATTTCCTTTCCATCCTATCATAATTTCCATCATAATTCCCCTTCTTTATTCTACATGAATCAGTTTCTTTATAATACCTTAAAATAATCAAGTACAATGTTGTTATGGTCTGTGTATAGGTATCCCCCAAAACCTCTTGCAGTCTTGGGGTGGCTTCTGGAATTTGACTGAGTATTGTGGGTGTAGATGCGGTACCTGCCCTGGGGTAAATCATTTGCAGCATGGAAGGAGGGAGGAGAAGCCAGCTGCCTGAGCTGCAGCTCTTGTTCCCTTTTGCTGTCTTACTCTTTGCCACTGCTATGAAAGGTTCCTCTCTGCCCTGTGCTGCTCTGCTTAGAGCCAGCTGAGTATGGACTGAACCCTCCAGTAACTGGTAGCTAAATAAACCTTTCCTGGCTTCATTTTGGATGTCGGGTATTTGCCCTGGCAATGAGAAAAGAGTAACTGAGACAAATATACAACAAATTTTAAATTTTCTTTCCTAGACAGAGTGAAAACTTTGACCTAGAATTTTATTTTCTTTTTCTTTTCTGTATTTAGGGAAGAGTCTACAGCAAATACAGGGTCTCACTACATAGAGACTCGTAATGATGCTCCTGTTTTCAGCCTTCCAAGTGCTGGGATTATAGGGGCGTGCCACCACACCCAATCCCCATTTCAGTGTGCACCGGCGGTGGGGCTGGCCTGCACCCTGTACTCTGCCTAAGCAGGCACTTTAGTCCACTGAGCTAGAAGCCAGCCCCTTTTCTTTCAGAACTTTTGATAACTGCATTCAATTTTCTCCTCCTTTCAAGGACAGGTTTATCCCAAGCTATTTTTTTTTGTTTTATTTTATATATTTGCCCAGAATCATAATCCAAGCACCCTTCTTTTTCCAGATGCCCTCAGATTGCTGTCTCCTAAATTTTAAGAGTGTTTCTCTCGAGGCCTAAACTCATATGGTTCATCAGGAAAAATCCCTTCGTTTCTCACATGTAGCATTCACCAAGTAGAACTACTTTAACTCTCCAAATGTGTGCTTCACACATCTTGGCTGGTAGATCAGCCATTTCCACAGCCTCCATAACTGGAAACAACTCGAAGCCAAGTGGTGAGGCCTTCCAGCATTGTAGGGCTGTCTTCCATCCCCTTTCTCTTTCTCACTGCTATTAACATAGTTTTAGTATCCAACATGTGGGTGTCTGTATTTGTTAAAAAAAGAAAAGAGCAAAATAGTGTTGTCCTGGAATATTTTTTGATTTATTTTTTGATTTTCTTTATTAATGGGAAGGGTCTACCCGGTGTTCAGGGTCTCATTACTAGGTCAGACACATAGTGATTTGCCTGATTACAGCCTCCTAAGAGCTGGGATTATAGGCACGCGCCACCACGCCCAGCCTCAATTGCCATCTCAGTGCGCGCGGGGTGCTGGGCCTGCACAGGCCTAAGCAGGCACTTTGATCGGCTGAGCTATTTGGCAGGCCTACTTTTTCAATTTTTAAAAATACATAAATTTCTTTCAGTGTAAAAAATTGAAGCCCCTCATAAGTGCCCAATATGATACTATCATATTCTCCATTATGTAATCATGTAGAAACAGCGATTATCATGAATTAAAAAAAAAGAAAACTAAATAAAATTCAAACTATTATAAAACATTTATTGAAGCAACACTGACATCATTTGCTAAATGATAGTGTGAAACGAAGTCATACTTAGAGAGTTATAAATTAACTACCACAGTATAAGTTATGCTGTGTCTTTTATGCTTTAGCATAATGTGTCCCTCCATTTTTATATGAAAATTTATCAAAAATTTTATTAAGGTTACATGTAATTAATATTCATTGTTATGCACTAAACCCAGCACTACACTTCTGTCCTTCTGTGTTAAATAACCAGAAATAGATGTCCATGCCACTAAAAATATAAGTAAAATTTATCCCATAAAATTATGCAGAAATTGTGAAAACATAGTCACAAATATTGACGTGTGATGACAGATATCTTTGAGTATACTTTGTGTTAAATTCAATATTCTAATTGCACTGAAAATTCATTGTTGAATACTCTTCTTAGAAATTATATCCACAAACATTCCAATAGTCTACAGATCAAAAACTCAATAAAATTCAAGCCTACCTGATACATTTTCTTTCTACTGCACAAAGATGCCTTCCAGGATAGAGAAAACTTTCCAGAGATGTTTTCATGATTATCCACTTGTCCTTTGCCCCTAACTGCAAATTATCTTAGACAAAATGAGGACTATGGCTATTAGAAAGTTTCACCCAATTTATGAGAGTCTCCAATGGCAAATTAATTGATCTACTCTAAGGAAAACTTCTAATTTCACCTTAGATAAGTTTCAGAACTTCTCAATGCAGGCAATTGTTGATAAGAAGAAAACTGCAATATTGGTAATAAAAAGAGTCTGTAAATTTGAGAATTTCAATGCTTTTGATAAGCTTCAAATAATAAAAATTATTTGGGTTAAGCAAAGATTATAAAAGCAATTTATCTGACTAGTCCTGTGCATAAATGATGAGGATGGGCCATGAAATATTTCTGAATAACAGAAGAGATGAGCCATGCTGTTTATTTGAATAGTCACATTCCATTTTAATTCATTTAAAACAGGCTTTTGAGATTAAAGCTAATAATTAAATATCAAAGTTTATGCAACAATAGAAACTACTTTTAATTTCCTTGGATTAGAAATTCACATCTTGCTTATTATAAAATATGTGTGCTTTGATAAAACATATTCATAATTATCACAACACCAATATTTATAATGCTGTCTCATTTAATTCCTTAGAGATATGAAGCAAGGCCTAGAACCAGACAGGAAGAAGTCTGCAATATGTTCTGAATAATGATGTACAAACATTATTAAAATAAGAATCTATTCTCGTTTCTACCTAACCTCTTTTGTGTTAAATTCATGAGAAAATTATTTAAAATGTAGGGATAAGGTGGTGTAGCATTAATACAGTAAATGTCAAAACATAGAGTTTCTTCATTTCCTTAGGCTTGCCATATTTATAGGTAACCTTTTTATTAATAAAACCTGGATTACTGCAATAATGTGCAAATTTCCATTTCATACGGGAAAGAAACCTTTCCCATGTGAATGGAGAAGTCCCACCAAAAGTGGCCATAAAATTCCTGAGACCTTGCCTCAGTGCCTTTGTTTCTTTTAGATATGATTACATCTTTCCTTCTTTGCCAATCTGTTTCATGACCAAAAAGGTTCAGAGTGCTACCTCTAGAATAACCTATGAAAAGACTTGTTAGACTGTCAAGAGAATATAATAAAGGTAGAAAACTTACTCTTTTTTGAAAGATAGTGGAAGAGGGGAGGGGAGACTAATTTGTTGGATGAAAGCACAACACTCAGAATTTGAGGTATAGCTTTTCCATGTAACACCAAAGTTATCCTACAGGGCACATATTTCATCATTTGATGACTTCGCTCTGAGAAGTTCAATGAGTTTGTCTATAGTCAAAATGAAGAACTACAGCAAAGCTGGCATGTAGCATGGATCTTGGATCTCAGGTTTCCTGCTGCTCATCAACCCTCTACAAAACCAGATTTGAAATTGGAGCTATGTTCTTAGATTTGACTGAATTTAGATCTGCTGGAATAGTGGTTGGAAATGCAAAGATTTCTGATTAGGTCTTTAGCATTTAGAGAATGAATAATGTTGTGAGTGTGTGTGTTTTTTAATTCCATTTCACTGAGTAGAGCTGTAGAGAAGGGTTGTGTGTATAGGTGAGTGTCCTTACAGATTTAATCCCCCTGCTCCAAAAAAGGGACCAGTTGTCTTATTTCAATCTATAAAAACAGCCAAGTCAACAGTCACAAAGTGCATTCATTTTGATTGAAGATAGAATTATTCTTTCCCCAAAAACATATAAGAAACTGGATTGTCTTCTGTTCTTACAGAATATCATGCATTTATTTAAATTGGCAAAATGGAGAGAGTTTGCTCATGAGTTAATTAATATTCTTTGTATAGGATTTAATTATGACCTAGTTAATGGGATTATATACGGTAGTGATATTTTAATAGCTATGTGATAAATAAAAAGTAGATTGAAGATAAAGCTTAGCAGTATAGCACTTGCCAATGTACAGGGTCCTGGGTTGAACATATGCACTGATTAAGATAAAATAAAAATGAAAACAAATAAAAACTGAACAGGAAAATATAGCTAATGAATTGCATTGACTCTAAGATGAATCACTTAATACCTATGTTAAGAGAAAATAATCTGTATGTTAATTTACATAAGAAAACATATACAAAAAGGATATACCATTTTTGCAAGAAGATTAGAACATAGTAGTATAGTAATTTCAATGTCTGACTTTTCACTAGTATTCTTTTATTGTAAGTTACTGTGGAAATACAATTTTTCCTCAGGCCATTAATTCCATAGGAAAAGAGAATACATTTTCATGTTTTAAGACCCAGTGGAGTCTGCTATGATAGAATTGTGGTCTGTCCACAGTGAACAGCATTACAAGAGGTACAGCTATTAATACCTGTGGCTCAGAACAGGGTAATTGATCATGGAGAGTGCATTGGGGGGAGGAGAGCATAATTCCTGTGGATCTCCAGTTAGTTCACACAAAGCGGAGTTGTCATAGAACTTAGGGCATGACTAGGCAACTCTCTGACTTGCTGCCCTGTGATGTGATTTCCTCTTCAACATACTCTTTCCATGGTGCCACCTACCACGCTGTGACAGAGCCAATGAAGTCCTTATCTGAGGTCAAGCCAAATGGGCAACCGCATATTGGACTTTTAGCCCATGAACATGTGAATTAAATAAACCTTTCTGTATCCATGAAATAATATGAAATATTTTATGATAACAACAGCAAAGGGACTAACACAGTGCCAGATGGCATCAAAGGAGTAAAATAAAATAAAATGTGAGAGAGGAAAATGAAAGAAAGAAAGGAAATATAGATGAGAAAAAGGAATGAAGAGAAGAAGGAAAATGAAAAGAAACAAATGGAAGGAAGAAAAGAGAAAGAAGAACTATACAGGGAAAAAAACACTCAGTATTGCAGGGCTATCCTGCTACAATGATGTATATGGTTAGATTTCTAAACTTATGTGTAAACATATATAATTGTTTATTCTTATTTTTTAAATA
>NDGN011140214.1:0-10471 GCA_002564285.1 Tympanoctomys barrerae | reverse complement strand
GATGCATGCCAGACACACAGGCCAATGCAAAGCAAAGCTCTGCTCTAGAAAATCTTTCCAGGGGCTATCGGCAGCCTGCCTTGCGATGACAGGTTAGTGGCTATCCCTCTCTGCATTCTGCCAAGACCACCTACCCAGAAGCCAGGCCCGGCCACCCTGTTAAGCTGAGGCCTGAGATAGCCGCGGGGCAGGGCCACTGCAGGGGTGGCAGGGCTGAATGGGCTTTGGCTGAATCCCTTAGGCCTGTCGTGGGGCTGTCCCTGTTGCTTACACTATCTGTAATCCAGGGTCCCCAGTTATCAGACTGATAGCTCTTGTCCCCTAGCTATGTCCCAAGAATGGCATAAACTATGACCTTCAAGTGCCTGTATGTCTCCAGGAGGCAGAGAACTTAAGAAATGAGAATCAGGGTTTATGGAAGGAAAAACATCTGGATGCTCTCGTTTTCCTGCAGACAGTGCATTGATCAGCCCTGGCAGAAGGCAGCAAAGAGCAGCCTCCTTACGGACCAGTGAGGCAGCCCGGCCTGTGGTACCGAGACAGCCTCTGTGCTCTACGCAGTGCCCATCAGAAGGTGTGGGGCGACCCCCTGGCTCCCAGTCATCTGGCCCCAGCCTTGGAGTCCCAAGTGCCTGAGAACGAACACTAGCTTCTTGTCCACCAAAAGGACCTCAGTGTCTTGTAGTTGTCTCCTGTTGCTATTGTAACAAATCACCGCAAGCTGCAGGGCGTAAACAACACAGATACATTACCTGATATATTATCCCCAGTGGGTCTTAGCGGGAGAGTGTCAACTGTCAGCCTGGCTGGGTTCCGTGAGGGTCCCTGGGGGAGGATCCATCTCCGGGGGCCAACCTCCAGAGACCGCCTGCATGCATTGGCTTTCGGCCACGTCATCTGTCCTCGAAGAGCGTCACTGCAACCAGTTTCCATCTTCACACCTACTCCTTCCCTCTACCCTTCCTGATGTCTGCGATTAAGGACTCAGCCCTGTCCTGTTTAAATTTCTGAGGACTGGGAGAGTCATTGTCAGGGCGGTACATGGAACAGTCTGGAGCTTTCTTTAGGAGCAGCAGATTATAGGCCTTTGGGTTCCCTCTCACCCAGAAGGGGTTGATAACCTCTGAGCTGGGAATAAAAAGAGGACCCCTGTGTGCCCAGATTGTAGGAATCTCCAATGAAGATTGGAGTGAAAAGAAAGAGTGAAAGAGTGAAAAACACAAACGGTGGGATAGAAGAGCAGGCCCTCGGTGCCGTTCTCCTCTGCCTTGGCTCTGGGATCATTGCATCGCTGCACCACCGGCCATCCATCCCTAGTGCCTTTATTTTTAGTTTGGGGTATTTCCTATTGTTTGAAGGTTGCCTTGCAACCCGTCTGCCTGGCGGGTTTAAACAGTATAGAGTTTCTATGCTGAGCAGCAACAGTAGCTAAGAGAGACTGAGTGTAAACTTTTAGGCCTATTTTCTCAGAGTTTGTACCTCAGCGATGGCTTTAAATGCACAGCCACCTCCCCGGGGGAGGGGAGAGGGTGGCTGGCGGAGAACATTCTGTGTTCTCTTATCTTCCATCCTAGTGGAAGGGGATAAGCACCAGAATAGGAAAACAACATACCTGGCTATTAATATACCCCAAGTCCTCCAGCGCATGGGCTGGATTTGTTTATTTTCGAAAGGGAAAGATGCTTCTCTCTGACCTTCTCAGGCTCTCCTGCCAGCCAGGAGGGAGCTGGCAGAGATGGTGTCCTCCATGAGGTGACAGGGACAGAGAGCCAGGGCCCAGCTTGCTGGGAAAGAGAAGCTTTCAATGGTCCTAAGAAATGTGGTCTTTTGGGTTCAGTCTGCCCGGAGACCCCACAGCTCCATCCAGGGGTCTAGAGACAGGAAGAGCCACTGCAGGAGGATTTCCCATGAGAGCTGAGCAGGGTGGGGGCTGGGGCTCCACAGTGCACACTTCCTAGCATGTGTGAGGTCCAGGGTTCAATCCTGTGCCCCTCAGAGAAAGAGGCAAAGGAGGATGGCGCTCCACCTCCCCAGCAGACGTGTCTACCTCACCTACTGCTGTGGGACCAGGACGCCAGAGAGCCGGGCCACCTCACCAGCAGAGCGTCAGGACGACCCCGAGGCCTGCCCCAGAGAGGGCACAGCCCTGCAGCTCAGATTCCTGCCTTTTTCATTCTCCTTTTGCCCTTTCAGGGTCCCAGGAAAGCGATGCCCAGTGTGATAATAGTTAAAGCTAAGCCTTCCTGGGGGCAGAGCCCCACAGCTGCTGTGTCATGACAGTGGCCTCCCACGCCCTTTGACTGGCCCTGCCCCAAGAGGCCTCCACTTGTCACCCTGCAAGCATGGGTCGCCTCAGGTCCCTGAGAATGTTTGACCAGCCAGCAAACCGGCAGAGGTGCGCGGAGAGCAGGGCAGGGTTGGCAGCGCCCTTTTGAAGAGCAAACAGGGACAAAGGTCGTTGTACTCCCAGCTGTCTCCCCCGTCGGGCCTGCCTGCTGGGCCATGTGCCCCAGGTTGTCCTGGTGCTGCTGAGCGAGCCAGAAGCCCGCCCTCTCTGTGCCTGCCTGGTCACCCATTACCCAGATCCGGTTCCCAGGTCAGGCACGGGTGCTACAGTGAAGGCTGTCGCTCTTCACCTGTTCGGTCGGCAGCCAGACGTGGCAGTTACACATGTCACAATGCCTTGAGAGAAGAGTGTAAAGGAAAGTTAGCTCCCCAGCTTGCCTGAGAAAGCAGAGCTCTCTGCACAAACCACTGCTCTCCTGGCTTCCTCAGGATTTGAACAAACTGCCCTTGTGGTGGTTGCTTCTGGGTCGTGTTCCAGCTGTGCCAGCGTGTTCAAGTGCCTCTGCCCCAGCAGGTCTCAGTGCCCGTTCGGTTTCTCTGGGAGAGCTCAGGCAGGCTGGAGGTTGCCAAGTGTATTCGAGCCTGGCACCAGCTTGGCAGGAAAGAGGGCAGGAGAAAGGAGGCTTAGATGTTATGAATCACTGAGGCCCTGGCGCACAGCCTCCTTGATAGGGCTGGTATCAGAAGGTGACTGTCTTTGCGACTTTGTACCTGAGAATGGCCCTCAAGCACTGAGATGATGGGGTGCAGCAGCTGACACCCACCCAGGACTATCCAGAGCCTTACAACATGTGACACTGAATTCCTACCGGAAACCTGTGAGGTAGATACAGAACTAACCCATTTATAGGTGAGGAGTGAGGTGCGGAGAAGTTAATAACAGACTGGGCATGGTGATGCACACCTATAGACCCTGGGGAGGCTGAGGCAGGAGGATCGCCATATGTTCAAGGTCAACATGCCTCCACAGTGGGTTCAAGGCCAGCTTGAACTGCACAGTGAGACCCTGTCTAGCAAGGGGGAGAGAAAAAGAGGGAGCGTTGAATTACACCTCAGGGAGGCCCATCTGCCCTGTGCGTCTGAGTTGGGACTTGATGCCACCCCATTCTGAAAGGCCGGGGAAGGAGTAAGGGGGACAAATACTTCTGAGGACAGTCACTCTGCACAGGTTGCTCAGAAGCTAGGGCCCTCCTGATTTATGTTCCCCAGGGCAGGGAGAGGAAGTTGTTTAGCTTCCGAGGTGATAGATGAGGCCAGGTCCCTTCTGTTTGCAGAGCCCGGGCTGGAGGCTAAGTCAGGACAGCATCTCTCCCCGAGTCCGCACTGGGACTCGCAGCCAGCCGCTGGGGCTGTGTTTATATAGTTATGTTTAAGGCACCAGCACCAGCGCATTACTCGAAGCTCACTCTTCCCCCAGCCACGCCACTGCCCCTCTGTGCAGCCAATGCCAGCTTGAAACCTAAGACCTGTGATCCTGCGGCCCAGCTGAAGACTGGCTAAGCCCGTGTCTCAGCGCACACAGCAGGGTGCTGCTCCGAGCCTGGCTGCACACGCCACCCTAGGCTGGGGCTGCTATCATCTTCGGTTGGACCCAGGGGGTGCTGGCTGGTGGAGCCCGTTGGCTTCTGTGACCAGGAACCATCAACAACAGCCTATTGGAGAAGAGAAAGGAGGATGTCCAGGGTCTGAGTATTGTATTCAAGGCCCTTGTTGGAAGTTTCCTTGGCAGAGAAGGATGATAGAGGAGGATGGAAAGGTCCCCCTCCATTTGCAGCTCTAACAGGGGCTGTCAATGCTGGTCCCCAACCAACTGGGATGCCACTAGCTGCCTTCGTAGCTACTCAGGATGTCCTGGTCCACGGCGGTTCTTCTGTAGATGCCTGGCTGGCTCAGGCCCCACAGTCTGACGCCATCCTGCTAGGCCACCTCTGTCACCCAGGCAGCACACGTCAGCCTCACCCGCACTGTTCCTGAATTATACGCGCTGGCAACGGGCGGGCGGGCGCTAGCTTTCCCCTCCCTCTGTCCTGATATCCGCTGGTTAATAAGCAGCTCACGTTAAGACACCGAGAACTGTTGCAAGAGCCAGAGAAAAGCTGCAGCTCCCTGAATGCAGGCCAGGAAGCCCTGGACCTGGCCCAGCGACTCTGTGGCTGTTTTTGCTCCCTGCCCTTTGGTGGCCTTCCTTGTGGGTGAGGGGGGTGGGGAGAGCCAAGCCAGACCATAGAGCAGTGAGGTGCTCATTAATCAGTGAGAGGCTTGCCGGAGCCCCAGCACCCTTCCTGGGGGAAAATGAGTCCTCTTTTTGAAGAGACACCACGGTACTCCCCTGTATTATTTCAGCTCTTTCTGCAGGAGCCTTTGGGCCTGCCAACTCGGGCACTAGCTCACCTTCCCTCAGCTCTCAAAAGCTGCTCCCTGTCTACCACCCATCTCCTGTCCTGTTGTCCCCCCCCACACACACTTTGGTTGTGTCCTTGAGGTGTCCTTGTAGAAGGAAACAGTGGGAACTATGTCCCAGATACCCCCTGGTTGTCACTTGGGTCTCAATCTAACCCCACAGGGGAGCCTGTCCCCAGGTTGGCCCCATTGTCAAGGTCCTGGTCACCTCCGGAACCTCCTGTGGGATCCCCATTGCCAACAGTCTTTTCTGAAGCCCAGCAGCGTGACACTGCAGACTTGGAAATCCCTAGACAAATATGTCTCACTTAATCCTCCCAAGCTGGCCCCCAGTGCGGGTGCTGGCTCAGCCACACCTACGGGACACTAGGTTTCCTCACTGAAGCCATTCCCTTCATTCCAGGCTTTGTGTTTGGGGCTGGGATCCCAGAGTAAACAGGGTGAGGTCCCTGTCCTTGAGGGGCCACCAAAGCAGGCTCCCAGCTCTCACTGGGACACCCTTCCTCTCACCCTTTGCCAGCATGGCGCTGTCACCTGGGCTCCCGAGGGAAGGCTATTAGCAGCACCCGCTTCCTCCAGGGGGTGTGAAGACTAAAGGAAGGCGGTCTTGTTTTTGGCGGTCCTGGGGGTTGAACTCACAACCTTGAACTTGCCAGGCAAGCACTTATTCTACTGAGCTATCTCCCCAGCCCTAGGAAAGGCCACCTTTGTGGGGTGTCCTGAACCTGCAGATGGGGCTAGGCCAGTGCTGGCTTTGAGGGGCTTCTCCCAAGGCTAACATTTGCCAGGCCGTGATGGACTCAGCAGAACCAGATCCAGATCAGGACCACATATGAATAGCTGTATACTTTTGAATAATAAATTTCTTTGTTATTTTTTAAATTTAGGGTTGTGAAGGCAGGGTCTCGCTATGTAAATCAGGCTGGCCTTGAACTCTCTTGACCCTCCTGAATGCTGGGATTCTAGTCATGCACTACCACCGCACCCAGCTTATAAAACTCAATTACCTGGGTGGGTGTGGTGGTGCATGGCTAGAATCCCAGCACTTGGGAGGGTGAGGCAGGAGGATCGCTGGGTGTCGCAGGAGAATTGCTGGGAGTTCCAAAACAAGACAAAACCAAAATAAGCCAACAAGAATTGGGGCCGGGGAGATGGCTCAGTAGGATAAGTGCTTCCCTGGCAAGCACAAGGGCCTGAGGCCAGCGAGATAGCTCAGTGATCTCAAGCACCTGCTGGCAAGCTTAGGCAAGCACTCAGGTAGCAGGGACCGCAGTTTAATCCCCTGCACACATGCAGCGCGAGCAGGGTGGGCGGAGCCATAAAAATTAGCAGGTAGGGATGCTGGGTTCCATTGCCAGTGCTGAGAGAAAGAATAAATTCATTGGTCAATGTCATAGTACTTATCACATAGCATCTGAGGGCTCTGATGACCCAAAATCTCCAGGAAGGCAGAAAGAATTCAACTTTCCTCTGAGCAAATGTCCCTGACCCCAGGGTTAATCCCGCAGTCAGTCCCCTGACTTTGTTCTCCTTCTCAGGGAGAAGCGCCTTCCCTGATAAACTGTTCCCTCCCTCTGTGCTCACGGCCCTGGGCTCTGGTGCTGTCCACACTCCATCAACACCACAGACCAGGCGTCCAGCTCCCTCGCCGCGCTCTGAGGCTCAGCACCCTCCTCACTGCCCACCTTGGATGTTGCTGTCCGGCTCCTTGATCAAATTAAGAAAAAGAAGAGGCTACAGATAGGGTTACTAAATATACTCCCAATGGAGGGATGGGGAGAAAGGGCAGGATCTGGAGGAGGTAGTGTGAGATTGCTCCACGGAATGTGCCCATGGCCTCTTCTCCCTAGAGTGAGCCCCAAATCCCCTATCTCCAGGAGCAGGTCCCAGGGGAAGTGCTTTCCGCACATTCCCAGCTTCCCTCCTGGAGATAATGGCTCCTGGCACTGGGCCGGCCCCAGTGAGGTCTGCCCAGGCCATTGGGCCTCGTGAGCTGCTCTGACCCTACTCTGTGTATTTCACAGGACACCCTGGCCTCAGAGACGTGACTCCACTATCGTGGAGCTTGACACAAGTGGGGGATGGCTCACACCTGGAGGTGGCAGTTGGGCCAGCTACCTTCTCCCCACACCAGGATGCTAGGTCTTTTGGAAACTTCCAACTGTTTAAAGGCTACAGTGTAGCCCAGCATGACACTGCACACCTGTAATCCTAGCACTTGGGAGGCTGAGACAGGAGGATCTACATGAGTTTGCCAGTAGACATAGTGAGCTCAAGGTCAGCCTGAACTATAAAGCAAGACCCTGTCTCAAAGAGAGAGAACTGTAAAGTGCTTACTGTAGAAGTCGTGTCACTGTGTCAAGCTCCACGAGAGCGGAGTCACGTCTCTGAGGTCTGGAACTCCTCAAAATGATCTTTCTGCCTCAGCCTCCTGAGTGCTGGGTTTACAGTCATGCACCACCATACCTGGCTTCTTTCTTTCTTTTCTTCTTTTTTTTTTTTTTTTTAAATAGGGTCTTACTAAGTAACTGCCTAGGCTGGCCTTAAATTTATGGGGATTCTCCTGCCTTAGACTCCTGAGTATTGGGATTATAGGTGTACACCATCATATCCTGCTTACATTTTTCTGAAATACCTTAAAGTGGCACAAATTAGGATTGGCCCCGCTGGGCATGGTGGTACTCACTACTTGGGATGTAGAAGCAGGAGAATTACTGTAAGTTCAAGGCCAGCATGGGCTACTTAGTGAGACCCTATCAAAAAAAAAGGATTTGTCCCTTCTTTATTTTTTTGTTTTTATTTTTTGTCTTTTTGATCAGGGTTTCACTATGCAGTTCAGACTGGCCTTGAATGCACTTTATAGCCCACGCTGGCCTCAAACTTGCAGTAATCCTCCTGCCTTAGCCCTGAGAGTGCTGGGATTACAGGCAAGTGCCAGCACACCCGGCTTGCCCCTTCTTTAAAAATAATACATGGGGCCGTGGAGATAACTCAGCAGTCTAAGCACCTGTCTGGCAAGTGCAAGAACCCAGGTTTGACCTCTGGTACTGCATGCCATACCAGCCCTGTGCCAAGCTGGCCACGGAAACCAGATGTGGTGGCGCACGTCTGTAATCCCAGCTCTGGGGAGGCTGAGACAGGAGGATCACTATGAGTCCCAGCTGCGTAGCAAGATCCTGTACCAAATAAATAAATAAATGATACATGTTACAAAGACTCGGGAACTCCGCTAAGCACTTTGCATGCGTTGTCCTATTGAATTCCCACCGCAGCAATCCAAGGTGGTTTCTGCAAAGAGACCCCGAGAAGCAAAAGCACCTGAGGCCGAAAGTTCTCAGGAACTTAGAATCTTATAGAATTCTCATAGAATCTCACAAAAGGGACATGCACATTTTTGGAGAGTACTACTTAGAGAAATGGCATTTTCCCCCTTCCTTTTCCCAGTACGTACTTGGGATTGAGCCCAGGGGTCTTCTCACTGAGCTCTGTCTTCATATTATTTATTTATTTATTTATTTTGCTTTTTTTTTTTTTTTTTTTTGAGACAAGTTCTCACTGTGCAGTCCAGGCTGGCCTTGAACTCACTTTGTAGCCCAGCCAGGCCTTGCTCTTCCTGCCTCCCCTTCCTGAGCGCAGGTACGTGAGCCACCACACCTGGTCCCAATGGCCACTTTTTATGACTGCATGTTCGCCTCCAGGATGGACTCATTATGACAAAACCTTCTCTTTCAGTTGACACATCCTTTGTTTTTTCTCACTGTTACAGTGAACCTGCTTGTAATCCTCTCAATTCAAATCTCTTATTTCTTTAGAATCATTTCCTAGAAGCAAAGTCACTGAGTCATCCTCTAAAGTCTCATTCCTGTTCCCAAGCGACTTTCCAGAAAGCCACGTTCCCACCACGCGAGGCAGAGAAGGGCCCCTCTGGCAAGAGTGGCACTTGGTAGGTGGAGATTCTGTCTCGGATTTGATTTACATTTCTCTTGATTACTAGTGAGGCTGAACAGTTCTTTCATGCATTTTTAAGTCAGTTTTAGATCCAGCAGCAATTATCACAGAGCAGGTATCACAGGCCCTCTCTCTCTCTCTCTCTCTCTCTCTCTCTCTCTCTCTCATCAGTGGTAACCTAGGCCCCCGCTCCTACAGGAACACATTGGTAAGGCGGGTATTTTCATTGGCCGCACATCCCACGGCTGTCGGTCTCCGTGAGGGCGTGTGTCCCACTGTGACCCCCCACCCACTCACTTTCTCCCCCCCTGGGTTGCACTGCGCGGCTCCTGTGCTATCGCCTGACCTCAGAGGAGAAGCCCGAGCTCGGGATTTCACTTTGGCCAAATTGCGGCTGAGAGCCGCAGGCCCCGGCCAGCCGGCCCCCTCTGGACAGTCTTGGTTGTACTCAGGAAGTGACCCCGAGAGCCAGCAGGCAGACGCCCTCAGCTGTCTCTTCCCAGGAAACTTGGATTCCTCCTGTTCTCTGGGGAGCGAGGAGCCATGGGGCCAGGGCAACCTCGCTTTCTCACGAGCCAGAGCTCGGGCTGCCCAGCCTGGCCTACGGAGGTCCCGACAGGAGCCCCGCACGGGCCCAACGTGGGAGAGTCCTGAGACCCACGGCAAGGGCTGAGGAGACAGCTCAGTGGCATAGTGCCTGCCTGAGACCCTAAGGCGCTGGAGAGGATCGTGCCTCGTCTGCTGTGGGCATCGGAAGGGCCTCAGGTGCCGCCCACATGGAGGACGGACAGGTGCTGGTGGTGGGGAGTTGCCACGGCACCTTGGGTGGGTCCAGAGGATCAGGCACAAGCGTGTCTCCTTGGGTGGGGCTCCTGCTCTGCTGTCACCTGCTCTGCCTGCTGTACTCCAGGGCCTCTATCACCTCAGCTGCCTCAGAGAATTTGCGACTCTGTCTTCGCAGCCTCTGTCCCAGCTCCAGTTTTTACCAGGCTTCCCCTCATCTCCACTTAGGCCTGGCTCCTTAGGGTCAGGAGTTGGACACTTGGCCCCATTGGGACTTCCCAGGTTGGAGGCCAAGGCGACTTCAGATCCCCATGGGCTGGGGAAATAGGAAACATGGGTCTGGCTTTAGGAGTGGACAAACAGATGGATGGACAGACAGGAAGGCTTTCCCTCTGCCTTGTAGGACTCCTGTGTGCTTTTACATCAAGGAGGCAGTTTCCACTCATTCCTTTTTTTTTTTTTCTTTTTGAAACAGGGTCTCACTATACAGCTCAGGCTAGCCTTGAGCTCACGTTATAGCCCAGGCTAGTCTCAAACTCACAGTGATTCTCCTGCCTCAGCCTCCCAAGTGCTGGGATAACAGGGGTGCACCACCATGCCCAAGGGGTGGGGGGGTGGACACTGCAAAAATCTCAGCCCTTGGGAAGGGGCAGGACCGCAGCAGTGACCCTGAGTCCATTCTCAGGTAGAGCAGGAGGCAAAGACACAGAAGCCAAGCTTTCAGTTCTTTGGAGCCACTAGTGTAAAGCTGGGCTGAAAGGCAAATGAGAGCACACCCAAGCGCCATGTGACATCAGAGGGAGTGGTGGTAGGCGAGCTTCCCAGAGGCAGCAACCAACCGAAGCCAGACCTTGGAGTCCGGCAGACCTGAAGATGGGGTGGTGGCATGCGCACCTGTGGTCCCAGCACTCTGTGAGGCTGAGGCAGGGGCACTGCATGTTCAAACCTAGGTGGGACAACTTAGCAAGATAGTGTCTCAAAAAAAAAAAAAAAA
>NDGN011140197.1:0-11911 GCA_002564285.1 Tympanoctomys barrerae | reverse complement strand
ATGGCTCAGTAGAATAAGCACTTCCCTGGCAAGCACAAGGGCCTGAGTTCAATGCCCGGTTCTGCCAACAAACAAACAGACAAACAAAACAACAACAACAACAACAACAAAAAGTTTCCACAGATAGGAGCCCCAGCACACAGGCTTTTCATTGGATCTTGTGATCACTTTGCAGGGCAGGCTAGGTACGCACTGAAGACCCCTGGAGTGTGCCTAGGGATACTCATTTGGTTTGTTAGCAGATGGTTGCAAGGCAGGGAGCTCCTGCTCCTCTCTGCAGTTGTCTGCTGTGTGCCACAGAGGAGGCCTCCCACAGACAGTTGCCAACACAGCTGCTTGTTGGGTCAAGGCAAATACAGAACGGAAGAAGCTCCAGTGAGAGAGCATCAACTGACATGGCTGATGTCATAAAAAGGTGAAAGTGTCACAAATTATGCAGAGGCCATCATTTCACCATGGCCTTATTTTATTGGTTGGGAGCAAGTCATAGATGTCATCAATTATTCCAAATGCCATCAGGGCAGGTTTGGCTGGCTTGAGTTGTGGGGATCGAACCACACAGCAATCTGAGCCTGACTGCTTTGTTGAAGCAGCCACTAAAAGAACTGAGCGAAGGGGACAGCCCCCGATGTCATCAATTATTAAGGAAATAATTAGACCAAAACATGAAGAGCCGGAAGCTGACACCACTTGGAGTCACTTGCAGGTGTGTCTGATGCTTATCTGCAGCATCACGTGTGAATCTTCCTTATCAGTACACCAGTTAGTATATGTTACTTTCTTGTTAGTTGGTTTTCATGAGTTTAATTGACTTTACCGTTAACGCTAGCACTTCATTTGAAATAAGTCTACATTACACAAAATCGTAAATGGAAATAAAATCTATTAAGAAAAATAATTTCCAGCAACACAAAATAAGTAGTTATTTCGTTTGAAGGCAATAGCTGAAAAAGTAATAGAACTTTGTAAGACAATTTGTAGCTTAAAATATTGCTGCTGCTGATGGATGTTTTACATATACTTAGATTAACAGTTTGAATTTTTGGTATGAATAAAGCCTAATGCTGGGTGTAAATGAGGTAGAATATTAAGTTCTAGGGTAACATTAGACAAAGTTGAATATAAATAAGAGGGAAAAGAGAATAATGACATGAAAATAACACAATCAATAGTTATTCAAGTAAAGTACTAATACAAATATGCCAAAAGGAAAGTAATATTTTTCATATTACATTCAAATTGCAAATTTGTTTTAGTCCTGTAAATTCTCCAATTACTTGATTTTGACAACAGCTCTGACTTTCATTTTATCTTGACTTTTTTGAAATTTACAGGACCATAATAATTTTATTTTATTTTGTATCTTCATCGTTAGCAAATGAATTGTTAAGGAAGAACATCATGAAATTTAGTACTACAGTTTAATAAAGATTGCTAGTATTTAATTTTAGAATCTGTATAACCTGGGGCAGTTATCAAAATAGGGAAAACAAAAAGCAGAAAAGGATATAATATGAATATATTGTTACTACAGTTATTTATTTTTTGGTAATTGAGATATTTTTTGGGAGTGGGAGAGTCTACAGGGTATTCAGTGTCTCACTACTAGATCGGACTCGTGGAAATTCTCCTATTTACAGCCTCACAGGAGCTGGGATAAAGGGCACAAGCCACCAGGCTCAGTCTCAAAGGCAGTCTCAGCATACTCCCGGGGCGGGGCCAGCAACACAGGCCCAGGGATTGAAGCTCTGGCGTTTGAGCCTGCTTGCAGGCGCTTTAATATGCTGAGCTTTTTGCTAGGCCCTTTGTGATTTTTTTTTTTTTTAATAAAATGATTACCTGAAAGAGTAAACTTAGGACACAAATATTTAAAAATTACGTGTATCTTGCCAGAGCTAAGAACATGTAATTGGCGAATAATAGGGAGATGAGAATTAAAATTAGTTTCTATAGTTTCATCAAATCTCCTATATCCAACAGTGTAATGAGGTGTTTACCACCTGAGAGCATGATACAAATAGTGCCCCATACTACAAAGACATATTCATTGAATTCTTTTATGACAGGGAAAAGTCCACAAACCCTTAAAGGTTTTTTCCTAAGATTTTCATTCTCCACATGACAGAATGTCAAAATTCCCATGAAGTTGGTAGTTGAAGACACTTAGTGACAAGAAACTATTAAGAAAAAAATGTGCCTTCTCACCAGCGCCGCTAGGCCTTCACGGCCCTCTGTGACTGCTTTGGTTTTGCTGTGGCCGCTTGAGCCAGAGCCGTCCACAGTAAGGGCTTGGACCCCAAGTGGTGGTACTGCATTGGAGCTGAACATTGGCAGGGGAGGGCTGGCAGGACGTCACTGTGTATGGGAGTGCTCCCCCAGGGGAAACTGGCCTTTCTTTTCCCCCTGTCCTTCCTAGTTTATACAAACAGTTACTTCCGTTGTCCATTCCCAGCAGATGTCCAGAGCTACGAGTCTCTACATTTTAGAAAAGAAACTTCAGAACCATGAGGAAAATAACTGTTTCCTCTTTTTAATTAATTAATAAATTTATTTATTTATTTACTTACTTGCTACAGAGTCTCGTTATGTAGCTCAGACTCTGAGTGATCCTCCTGTCCCACCCTCGCAGGCCCTCGGATTACAGATGCTTGCCACCGAGCTCCGTCTTGGTGGCCGACCTGGTGGGCCCGGGGTAAGGCTGTGTCCCACGCCCTGTTTCTTCTTTAGAAGTTAATTATCTCTGGGATTTTTGTTAAGGCTATGGAAAACTAGTACAAGGTCAATCTATTTTTAATAATCAAATATTACACTGATAATCTGGGAAAGACCATTGCATAATATTTGCATAAGTGAACAAATATTGTCACCCCTGAAATTTTATTGTTATAGCTCATCACATCATTTTATTTAATATTATGTCTTATAATAACACATTTTATGCTTATTGTTATTTTTATTGTGTAACCTGCCATCCCATACAGTGCTATAAAAATAGCTTTATTATTTCTATACTCTGTTTGATTAAGAACTTGAGCCACGACTGATTTGGTCTTTAATTGCCCTTTGTTATCACCTGGAGACCTTCAGCAGTCTGCATTACATTCAGCTCAAGCTCAACTGAAGCAAATTTTGCCCTCCTGTCTGTTGATTTAGTGCCCTTCCATTCAGTCTTTCCATCTGGCTGGCTTGAGTTCTCTTCCAGTATGCTACTGCGAGACAGTTGAACTTCTGCTGTAACAAATAGCTCCATGAATGCAAATAACAGCAATAAGGAACACAAGTGGTAGCTGTGGAACAGGAAGTGTCGCTGCTATACCCTTTGGCAAATGGAGAACCACGTTAACCCTCATTCAAACATTATGAACTTTATTAGAACACTAGAAAATAAATTTCTAGGAGATGGGATATCTGCCTGACTTATAGCTCTCTTTATTTCTCCCCACTAAACACTGGTATTGCCATTTTCACTCGTCTTCCAAAGGAAAGGTTTTACCATGTAGTCTTCGCACTTCCTTTCTTCTATTGAGAGTGTGGTTCTGAGATACCCACATACATGTTACTGAGACTGTCTTTCAAAGCCCAGAACCAGGAACAAATACTTAACAAAATTCATTTTAAGAGCTTTCTCATTCAGTTAATTATCATATTTAAATGACAATTATTGTCATTATTTATGCTTATGCCTATATATATTTATTATACATCTTAGTTATTCATTCATTTGCTCATTGTTTTGTTCATCAGGATATAAACATGAAAAGAATTAATAATGATAGTTCTATATTTCTATGTTTCAAACAAAAGTGGGTTACTGTTTTGACAAATATGTTTTCCTCAGTAAAGATTAATTGAATGAAAATTTGACATTAAATAATACTTTAATTAGAAAAAATGTGTGAAAAATTGAATGAGTGAAGTAAATCTAGTCTGTGCATAAGTGTGTGTGTGTGTGTGTGTGTGTGTGTGTGTACCAAATGTCTAGAAGTAGATTGAGCAAAATATTAGTCATATATTTTTGGGTAATGCTATTATTGGTGATTTTGGAGAGATTTTCATCTTTCTATTTCAGAAAAAAGTAATACAGATACAGTACTTATATAACATGATACTCTTCTACTAAATGAGAATTTCAATTTTTAACTTTTAAATTAGGATTTATATTGTTCTGATAAAATTAAAATGTTTTCATGTATTGATTTTGTGTGGTAGACATATTTATGCTATATAAATATTTTAAATTTTCATAATTTTTTCACACAAATCTGTTTCTACTGGATAAAAATAACTCATGGTATGTCTTAATGTAAATTGAAACTAATTATATTTTGTTATACATTGAAGTAAATGTATAAATGATGGTCAAAATTAATCTCCACATTTCTCTGGACATAACTAACAACTTTTCATCTGCTATTTAATAAAAATAGATCCCAAAAAATGTTAAATGTGGGCTGTTCTGCTGACAGTGAAACTTGAAGAGAGCCCTCATGCTATTAAGGTAAAGTCAAAAGAGTAGAGTTAAAGGAATTTCTCTATTGTAAGAGAAATGTGAGCTTCGCAGAAAGTAAATTGGCTCGGAGAAACTCAATGAGGTGCCGTCTAAAATGAGCAGATAAAGGACAGAATGCTTTGTAGAACCTGTGAGAAAGCAATTTAGATATTCGTAGTGATAGCTCAGTTGCCTGGACGCCTAGAAGTAATCTAAATCTAAAACTATTTGGAGTATATTGAACAAGAAAACTCTGACTGGCATCATTTTTTTGTTTATCTTACCTTTTTGATCTGCCATCACTGGTACCTACTCATCATTTATTGTATTATTCCATTAAAAAGAGTGAGAGAACAAAGACTTAAAGCTCAAAAAAACCAAAGTGGTTACCGTGAACAAGAAATTTCTGTGCATATCCATTTTCATGACTGATACTTAATTTTCCATTGCTTCAAATATTACTGAAAACATTGTAATACTATTATTTGGCATTCTATAAGCAATAGGAATTTTGGCATTAAGTGTTTTGCAAATGTCCAAAGGATTACATTTCTGTTAAGTCTTTAAGAAAAGAATAAGCCAAATATCTCATGATATAGACTTTAAAATATCTTACTTAACATTTATGATGCCAAGTAAGTCTGTCAAATCATTTATATAATAATATCTTTTAATCCCATGAAGCCCAAATAAGCTCAATACTATCAACCTCTTTTTAAAGTGAGAAAGCAGAACTAAAGATGACTAGACTTTGTCTTACTATGAGTAGGCAAGGCTGGTTTTTGAAAGCCTCAGGAATTAATGTTGGAATGTTGAAAAGAATGAATTTTACTAATTTAATAAGTACTCTAAGTTTTCATGATTAAAATGACTTTAAAATACATGGAAATCAAACAATGGAATTCACTGAAAAAGTACTTTAAATGAACTCAAAAGTAAACAATGAAATGCAAATGAAGTTAATATTATTTGTAACAAATAACTTTTAAAATGAAGAATTGATGTTATTAATGAGAAGTAAAGCAATGCTAGTAGAAGCAGGACAGTGACAGGCACATAATTCCAGAAGAAGAAATATAAGTGACTAACATACAAAAGTATATTAAAATATCTAGTAATTATACTAGTGCTTTAAGAAATTATACTTAGGAGAGATATCTCCTAAGTATAATTTTATAATATGTATACTAATATATATATAATGTTATTTACAATAACTAGAATATTTATATCCTAATTGTTTACCACATTTATATACTAATATAAAATATTAATATATTTACAATAATATATACTAATTTATACTACCATATATTTTTATATATTGATACTATATTAGTTTTATATATATATATCTATATTATATATTATATATATTTTAAAAGACCAAAACTTGTCACTATTAAGAAAAACAAAACAGTACAACAGACTGACCAAATTGACTCCCTTTAAACTGAACCGTTTTAGGGTGGAAAATAGTTTTTTAGATCACTATTATATGCACAAATGTTATATCAATCTGATCACGGCAATATATATATATATATATATATATATATTTGTTTGTTCAAGTTTTCTTTTCTTTCTTTCTTTTTTTTTTTTTTTTCAGAACTGGGGATTGAACTCAGGTCCTTGGGTTTGCCAGGCAAGTGCTTATTCAACTGAACCATCTCCCCAGCCCCTAAGTTTTCATTTATATGTAGAAGGAAAATGGAGTCACCAAAATAGGAATTATGGGTTTGATAAGCCAAACCTTTTGTATGTCATTAGAAGTGGGAAAAGGGAAACTAAAATGCTTTGTAAGGACTTCACAGAGCAATCCTTAATCACAGCAAAAGCATCTTATTTAACATGGTGAGGACAGTTTCTTCTAACACCCTTTCAAGGATAATTTTGTTTTTAAAACTTGGCTGTAACTTATAATGCCTTCCTCTCCATCTGTCCAGACATCTTTTGTGTTATCTTTCTTGAACCTACCATGGGAAACAAAGGCATTGTACCATAACATCAAACATGAAACACATTCTCTTTATAAAATGCCATTTTTTTCTTTTGATTTTCCATGTTACTCCCTCAAGTGATGGTAAGCATGCCTGTATCATCTTAATTCGCTTGGGAATTGCCAGAAGTCAGGCGACATACTCCAGGGTTTCTAGATGAGTGATGAATCCTGACTTTGAGGGCTATTTCTGTTCCCTCCTCACCTCTTCTCAGTTGCTGTGCATCTCCTTTGCTTCCTGGACACCTTGAACCAAGCAGGCCACAACCTTCTGCTGTGCTGTTTCTGCCTTGGATGTATGTGATTATGGTGTGAATCCATGAAGGTAAGACAAATTCAAAGTCCACCAGATGGTGGTTTTACTTTAAGTAGAACTATGACCCTTGGGTGTACTTAGGGGTTTGATGTGGTTTCAGGAGTTGTGTTTAGGTATCAAGTTCACAAGAGGTCCTGATAAGAACAAAACCTAGTTAGGTCAGCTGGATTGGCTTGAGATCTGCCCAGGGACTCATGAAGCACACATCGGGGTGTTTCCCAGTGGGCCTTGGATATGTGACCTTGTGCTATATCTGGATCCCTGCTCCTTTCTCTTTGGTTTTCCTGACATGAACTAAACACATTTTCTTCACACCCTTCCTCTTCCAAAATGATGTCTTTGCCTAAGATCCTGCCATCCTGGTCTGAATCCTTTGTATTGTGACCAAGTTAAGTCTCTTCTGTGGAATGTGGATTTGAGTTATTGTGACTCCATGACAGGAGGGTTAATTAATACTCTAAAATGACATGTACCCTACAAAATTGTATATTTTCTTAAAAAGATCAGGCTGATACCACTATTTATTTATTTATTTATTTATTTATGTATTTGTTTATTTATTATTTTAGGCAAGGGTCTGCAGGATGTTCATGGTCTCACTACTCGATTGGACTCTTAGTGATCCACTTATTTACTGCCTCCCAAGAGCTGGGATTACAGGTGCATGCCACCATGCCCAGTCTCAATTGTCATCTCATCACACCCCAGGGGCGGGACAGGCACTGTAGGCCCAGGGATGCAACCCCTGGCCCCTGCGCCTGCTTGAAGGTGCTTTAATCCGCTGAGCTATTTGACTGACCCTTACTTTTTTATTTAAATGTATGTATTATTATCAGTAGAAACAAAAATTACACTTTTTTTATTTTTATACCTTACCTTTTCCCCTAAAGTCTATATCGAAATGCACAATCATTCCACTTTTGATAGTAAATTCAAAGGGCACCACACCCCTTGAGTTATCTATCAGCTTTGTCTTCAACTAAAATTTGTCTTCTAAAGGGACATTCTCCCTGTAGATATTTGTCTGGAGATATTTTGGTATTGTTTTAAAGTAGAGGAAAGGAGGGCATTGCTGGAACCTAACGAATAGAAGCTCTGAGTTCTGTTAACCATGCCACAGAGCTCTGGAGAAGACCTCAGATGCAAGAAATTATGCGGTGCGAAATCTCAGAGGTGCTGAATTTGAGATATTCTGCCCAGCATCATGTCATCATATCATCTGGATAACTGTAACAACTTGATAATGATCTCTCTGTAGCAGTTTTGCTTTCACTCAAGTCATTTTCTACCATGTAGCTTGAGAGAGTCTTGTAAATCTTAAAAAAAAAAAAAATCCTGTGCTTTGTACTTCCAACTTCCATTGTTCCTAAGTATAAGTTCTGAAAGGTGAATCTTTAGGATTTGGTTCCAAATAACTCTTTGGTTTCTGTCAATTCTCCCTCTTTATGAAAACCTTCATTGTTATTGAAGCACTTTATCCTTTGAATATCCATCCTCTTTCTTCAGTGTCTGCGGTTGGGTGCTTTAGCAGATTGAACCTGCCACCTTAATCCTACAAACCTAAACATTGATCATTACCCTCTTTGGACTTGGGTCTGCCCACAGGAAAAATGTCATGTAATCAGATATCCAGCTGTAACCATCACATCACTGAACATTCTCGGAGACATTATTGGACCATTTGATTAGTAAAATTTAGTTCATTTTCTACTTTATGTGATGTAATTAGAAATGCTTCACATCTTTGTTGTTGTTGCTCAGTTCCAAGCTATGTTTCTTTATGCCTGTGTTCCTTTCCTTTCAGCAATAGAACTCCAAGTGATTTCCACTAGGCCAAAGTGGCTAGAAAAGATGGACATCCCTTTATGTTATTTACAGACACTCTGGGGACTGGTGTGCCTGCCAACTCCAAGTTATATGGAGAACTGCGTGAGAACTGAAAGTGATTCCATCTAGTAAACAGCTAAGCAATCACGAAATAATGGAGAAAAAAATGATTTTGGAAGTTCCTCACCTGGGAATTCCCTTAAACAACCAAATAAATCAATATGAACAAATTCTTTAGTGGTATTAACAGGGTTTTCTAGCAAGTAACAATGTCTTAATTTTTTACGTTAAATTGAAATCATGGGAAATATGTCATTGAAGTAGTGTTTATATCTGGAATACTTTTATGACAAAGAAAACTTAATTTTATCAAGCTATAGAATATGGCAGGCTTTTATTAAAAATAATTAAAAATGTAATCACATAGTATTTTTAAAATTGGCTTGATTATGTTAATACTATTCCCCAATTAACCTTAAAGTGGGTCTAAATAGCTCATATTCTGAGTAACTTCATAGGATATTAGTTCTGATTTTTTTCTATTTTAAGATATTAATGGCAATAATAATTTTTGAAAATAAGTACAGTAAGTTCCACATTAATTTTTAGTAATTATTATTTACATATTCAATCTTCAAAAACAAAAAGCTGCTTCTACAAGATGTCATAGAGAAAATTCAAATTTCTATGGCTTTGATTTTTTTAGTTCTCAAGAGTATAATATTTTATTTTATAAAAGTAAATAAAAGCTTTATCTTGTTCCTACATTAAAGAATTAGTGAAAGGAGTTAAAGTCTGATGAAAAATAGTCACTTCCACAATATGTATAAATTCAATTTCTCTAAACATTTAAAATTAGTATGGCTAAATGATTTCATCTAACCTTTCTCTTTTAAAATTATGCCCCAGATATGAAATAGCAAAGCACTCTCAAAATCCATAGAAACATTATTATTCACATATAAAATTCAATCACTTTGTATTTTTCCTTCATTTCATTGTTTATCACAGAAGGATACAAGGATATAAGCTTTGAGAAAAAAAACCCCATTAGATATATCCTGCTAAGTAATTAAATTGAATTTATGCCTGTTTTAAATTTACCAATTAAAAAAGTGAATACTACTACAATTTTATCCTAATTAAGGGGGGATTTATTCAGGGTTAATCAAAAATCATCTAATGGAAGGTTAGATTTTATGCAGAAAAAAATAGAATATATTACTAAGGAAAGTCACTAGTTTTTGGTTTTGGTTTGCTTAATTGTGGGCACTTGCAGAATAAAATTACAGAAATAGAAATATTTTGTCAGAAGCATATAATAATATATGGGCTAAATATTACAGTTTTAATTCATAAATATAATACATAGTAAATGAAATATTTGGAAACTATAGATATCAGAATATTCTTTCGCTCCTTTTATACACTGGGTATTGACGGCAAAAGAGAGACACAATGTTGCAGTGGTAGCAAAAGAAGTTTAGGATGCAGAGTCAACAAAACATGAGTTTTTTTGTGTCTCCTTAGTGTTGGAGACACACGAGTGAGGGAGGAAGATGGAGCAGAGAACTGAGCACACTGTTTTTGTGGTATCTGCCCTAGAGAAAAACATATTCCTAAAATACTGCATATCACTTCCTGTGAAGAAATTTGCATGCCTTCACTTTTCTTTGCTTTCTTTGCACACACAATTCATATCACCATTTCTTGAGTCTTCCCTGGGCTGTACCCACGCTGCTATTGTTGCATTAGCACATCATTTCATTTGGTGATGTCTCTCTCAGGGGTGAAGCAACAAGGATAAATTAAGACAAGCAAATTACTGAAAGAGTAATGATGAAATTATCCAGATGAATAACAAGCAAAAAACTATTAAAGGACCTTTACCTTAAAACTTAAAAAAAAAAAAGCAAATTTGTATATGACAGTGAGTTTCTAAATCTATTGGAAAAAAAAACAGAAAGAAGGAAAAGTAAGAATTTACTATTTATTTATTTGTTTATTTATTTTTCTGTATTTAGTACAAGGTCCACAGGGCCTCACTACACACATTAGACTCATAGTGATCCTGCTGTTTTCAGCCTCCCAAGGGCATGGATTATGGGCACACAGCACCACGCCCACTCTTAATCACTGTCTCAGTGTGCCCCGGGGAGCAGGGCCAGCAAGAGGAATTTGATATTTTTTAAATATGCCACACCTATAAATTTTTTCAACATTTTTAGCTGAATTGCAAATTAAATTGGCATGAGAAAATTTTATCCTTCCTTTGCTTCAGACATGCAGTTTACTACTTGAGTATAGACTTTGTATTTAATAACAAATCTTAAAAACTAATGCTTATGATTATGACAATAAAATTAATCTATGCTTAATACATAAAATATTTTTACTCAGTACACATTTACAGAACATATTGATTGCATTTATTGTGGAAAATTAGTGTGTGTTGATAACACATCTTAATTATTTTTCACCCTTTACCTTGCATTCCTCCTTTCTCCTTCCAAATCTTGATCACCTTCCCATTTGCAAAAGCTCTGCTTCTACTTTTTCCTTTTATTTTTTAATTTAATTTAATTTAATTTTTTGGCTCAGCCACCCTGAGGATAGAGCTGGCACAGCATGTGGTGCCGGGGATCAAACTGCGGTCCCCTGCACCTGCCTAATCTTCCCTAAGCAGGTACTTAAGGCCACTGAGCTATCTGTCTCACTGGCTCCTTAATTTGTTTTGTTTTGCTTTTTTTAAAGGAACTTTATCCTCCCTTCTCCTTATATATCCATCTTTTGTTAACCATCTGTCCTGACTTCCTAGTGTTTGTAGTGGTTTAATTTTCTTAGTCTCCACTACATTAATTTCTGCTCTGATCATTATAATTTCCTGCCTGCTTTGCGCTTTGGGATTGTCCTGCTTTTCTTTTCCAGAGTCTTGAGGTGCATTATTAGGTTATTTATTTGAGTTTGTTCTGTTTTCCTGATGTGAGAATTCACCATTGTAAGTTCCCTTCAGTAGACTGATTTCATTGTAGAATGGATTTTGATATGTTATATCTACGCTTTCTTTTGATGATAATTATTGTTTAATTTCTTGTTAAATTTTTATGCCTATTTTTTCAGGAGGGCATTATTTAATTTCCATGTGTTTATGAAATTTTTTAGATTTCATTTATCAGTAATTTCCAATTTATTGCAATATAGTCTGAAAACATATATGAGACAATTTCAGTTTCTTTTCATTTACTTAAACATGTTTTATGGGCTAGTGTATGTTCTATTT
>NDGN011140157.1:0-13057 GCA_002564285.1 Tympanoctomys barrerae | reverse complement strand
CAAATATTATAAAAGCTTTTGTTTAGCGGTATTCTTTTCAGAATAAAAGTCAGTCATTCAGACTGTCTTGTACCAAGACTTTACTACCCAGAAAGGCAAACCCTTTCTGGACCCCTCAAGGAGAACCTAGTTGGAAAGTATCCCAAGAAAGCCTTCAATGAATTTCACTATACTACAGAGACCCCAGGGTATCGATACATTTGCAACTGTCTCTGTGTACAGGTTTCCTAAAGAAGAAGGAGGAACAGGAAGGAAGAAAGAAGAGGGGGCGGGGGATAAGAAATTAGGATCTCCAGATGTTCCTCACTTAACGACCTGTTTTAGTGTATTTGGTTGACACAGGGTCTCGCTATGCAGCTCAGACTTGTGGTGATCCTCCTGCTTTCAGTCTCCCCAGGGCTGGGATTACAGGTGTATGCTACTGTGCGCAGACTCTGTGACCAGTTCAGCCCGCCCTGGGGATGGGGTTTGCATGGCATGTGGTGCTGGAGACCAACACGTCGTCCCTGAGCTTGCCTAAGCAGGCGCTTTAGTCTGCTGAGCTATCTCATCGGCCTTGTGTATTTATGTATTTGGTACAGGGTCTCCCTGTGCAGCTCAGATTCACGGTGATCCTCCTGTGTCAGCCTCCCCAGCCCTGGGATTATAGGCGTGTGCCACCACACTGGCACCCAGGTCCTTGCACTTGCCAGGCAGGCGCTTAGATCACTGGCTACCTCCCCAGCCCACCAACCTATCTGTTTAATGACTATTTGGGCTGAAGGCCAAGGTACGCTATGAGGACTTACAACCTGTCTTTTATTGCACAGTTTTGTACATCTTGCTTATAGAGCCTTAGTAGCTTTTTTTTGTAGAATACTTTATGTAGTACTGTAAATTTTCATTGTACTGTGCAGTACTGCAGGTTTATGTTCTGCTATACCTTATAGTATTCCATGTACAAGTTATACAAACAGAGGCAGTGTCATCAAGCTGGAGTTGTCATCAAGCTTTGTTCTAAATATCACAATGTACACATGATACAATTCCTAATTTAGCAACCAATTCATCTGATGACGTAGTTGTGGGAACAGAACTTGGTTGTCAAAGATGCATGTCTAAAATCTCATTTCTCTGTTCTCAAAGCAAGTAACGCTAGAGCCAGAATGTAGCAGGCTAGACATTAACAACTGCTTCTGCTTCAGTTAGCCTCTGACAGCATAAAGTAGTGGCAGGAGCCTGCCTTTCAGAAAACAGCTAGATGGATTCAAAACCCAACCTCACCATGTGGAAGCTGCGTAAGAAGTTGATGAGTCTGCTGAGCCTTTGTTTCTTTATCTACCCACTTTAAAAAAAGCCCTACCTACCTCCCAAGACTAAAGGAGAAGCAGAGTGGCATGCCGGCCAGTTGGGACAGCTGGACAATGCTTTCCCCATAATCTGGAACCCAACTTGGAAAAGTAGTTGCTCCTTGTACCAGGAAAATGAAACACAGCCAAAGTCACCATATTTTTTTTTATTAAAAAAAAGTTAAATAAAATAGTGTCCCATGATGTATAAAACTGTACTGGAGTCCAAAATTCATGGTGCAGAAGGTTCAGATGGTGGAAACAAAGATGTGGCTGTGGCGTTCTCTTTCTCTTCGTATCTTGGGGGTAATTCCAGTGAGACACGTAGCGTGTGCGAGATCTCAGAAGGTGAGTGAGTCCCAGAAATGGTGTAGACAAATCCAGACCTTTGCTCTCCTGGAGCGCCCTGGCTCTCCGGAGCGGAGGTCCTATTGGAAAGAAGGACAGGGACCAAGAAAGGGAGAAGAAAACAGTCACATTCTGAAGTACTAATTTCCTTTCAGTGGTCTAATGACAGGGATTTAGGAGCATGTGCCAGGGCCAAAGGGGTAATTTCTTCCTGGTTCATTCCTCACCCCTACTTTTCTCAGAGCTGACTGTATTGGTAAGACAGCCTTGCTCCAAGTGTCACTCTCTGCTGCTGATAATGCACTCACTTCAAAAGTCTAGATGCCATCCAAATAGTGGATGAATGAAAGTGCATCAGTATGTGTACACACACACACACACACACACACACACACACACATGCTGCACCCCTGTCCTCTATAGCAATGACAGCTTATTTTATGTTAGTAGTCATCAATTTTAGGGTTTTGGAGAACTTTCTCATTGGAAGAGAAAAAGCAAATGCTTCATTGCTAGGACTCCCAAATGTCCAGCCACATCCTGCCCTTTGCCTCCATGGGTGAGGAGGCCCTGTTCACACACTCACAAGGGTGACTGAAGTTTGTACACCTCCTCCGCCCACAGTGGTCATGAGTCTCCCTGACTCCTCAGATAACTGGCTCCCCACTTCTCCGCAAAAAGGGTCTCTCCACAGCTCCGCCCCTCCAGGACCTCAAGGCAAGACAAATGTCCCTCAGTCCCTGCCTCTAGGTCCCATGCTCCTTGGCCTGCTCTATCTGAGGGAAAAGGGGAAGCAGAGAGCTCCTGACTCCATGGGGTGTGCCCTGGAGAGGAGGTGAAGCAGGGGCCTTAGACACGAAGAACAGCACAGGCGCTGTCCCCATAGTCACCAGGGCCTGCAGATCTTAGTCTTCTTGCTCCCACAATAGTACCATCTCTGTCAGGAAAGCCAGTCTCACTGGGTCTTGTCTACCTCTACTCCTTTGTCCTGGGCCGATCCCAGCAATGTTTCCCCCGCTTTTTCACCCCTGGCTTCCCCTCTGGGAAGATGTCCCCAGAGGCCTCTCTAGCACTGGGGAACACAAGCCCTCCCTGGCCTGACCCACCTGCCTCCCCCAACTGCCTACAGCACTCGCTTTGCCCTCCTGGTTTCTACAACATCTCTGGTACCTCCATTCCTTCATAAGACCCAGCCCTATCCAGTATCCCTCTAACACCCCCTCCCCACTGTCACTCCACCTCCAGCCAGCCCAGCATCCTCCCAGCCTACATCCAGCTGGCCTTTCCCAGCTAGGCACCTCCCCACTCCCCAAAGCTCACCCCAGAGAGCACTATGATCACCCTCTCTTCCTCAGCACCAGCCTGCAGGCCTCTCTCACGCTGGCCCAGCCTTATAAGGTCTCAGGCCTGCCCCCCCCCCCAGCAGGGTGGAGTCTGGACCTTCTCCTTGGTCAACGTGCGAAGGCTCAGTGGCCCAGGGAATGGCTATCATGCAGGAGTGGGACCAGCTGGGACAAGTCCGGTGTGCTGGACTTGGGCCAGCCGCCCAAACATCCTCCACTAACTAAAATTTGCTGTACCAGCTACAGGCTCCTGAACATCCCCACAATCTGAAGCACTGAACACTACCGTGGCAGGGTCCCTGGGCCTGTTGTGCAGGGCTCAAGATGCTGGAAAAAGAGCCCTATTTCCCCAGCTTAATCACTCTCAGTCTTCACTTAATCCTGTCAAAAGTTTCCTGACAGACATGTACTGTTAAAGTCAAGGCAATAACCCTCAGATAACACCAGCAAATGAGACTCAACAGCCTGACGCTTGCTGTTGTACCACAGCCCCAAAGCTAGTTGGGTCCGAGGTCAAGCCTAGGCCTTAACGATTCATACAAGAGCACTCTACGGTTGCGGGGGCAATCTTCTTACCCATGGCTGAACAGGCTGTGATATGGAGGTGGGCTGTCGGCAGGAAGGGAGCTGAGGGTCCCAGAACTCCGAATGCCTGCAGATGCCGAAGACTCAGGAAAGTATGGTGGTGGAGGGGGTGGGAATATTATCACCGAGTCACCTGGGGAAACACAATATTTGATTGAAGACAGAAAGATAATAAACGGAGGAAAATTAACCTGGAGCAAAACAAACTGAGTCTAACATTACTTCTATCTCTATTCCATAAAGCACACAAATAGCTGCTGCTCATACCAGATTAAAAAGTAGGCTTAGGTTCCCAGGGGCTGGGACGAGGCCAGAGAAGGGAAGGGAAGGGGGGGGATTTCTGTTTCAGGTGCTGGGAATGAACAAGAATGAAAGCGGTATGGCACTGTGAAGGTATGTAATGTGGCTGAATTACACACTTGAAAATGATTAGAGGCCAGCCAGATAGCTCAGCGGATTACAGCACCTGCTTAAGCAAATGCAGGGGCTGGGGTTCAATCCATCTGCCATGCCAGCCCTGCCCCCAGGGCATGCTGAAACAGTGAATGAGACTGGATATGATGGCACAGGCCTGTAATCCCAGCACTCGGGAGGCTGAAAAACAAGAGGATCACTCTGAGTCCGATCTGTGTAATAAGACCTGTAGACCCTGTACTAAATACATAAAAAAGAAAGAAACTTGTAAAATGGTAAATTTTCTGCTATGTATATTTTATTTCAAATTTTAAAAAGTGAACCTGTATTTCAGAGCCCGAGTGTTCCTCATCACAGTATGAATAAGGCCTCTCTTTCCGGGCAAGGGTGAGTTACAGCTGCTTGCTAACACTCTCTCATCTTTTAAAGCAAATGTTTACCAATGGGACAGCTCTCCTTAATCAAAAGCCAGTTGCCGGCAAAGGGGTCAGTTCCTCCAACATAGTTTCAGCCTCTGAAGATGATGCTAAGCCAGGCTTTGCCAGCCAGCGGTATCCACCAAAACTTCCTCAAGCTATACAGAGGAAGCTCAAACTCAAAGCAAAGCCGGGTCTTTGCGTTGCTGTTGCTACTGTTAGCTCCAGAACACACCCTTGTGTTTTCAGGAGAAACCAGGCACCAAGATCTAACTTGGACTTCCATTCTAATACATTGGGATTCCAATGCACTGCACCAAAGGACTCGCCCAGAACATTCTAGGTGTGGAGCGGCCCCACTACGGCAGGCTCAACGAAGGCCCCTGCTAAGCTGGCCGCACCAGGAAGAATGGTGGAGGACAGAGAGCTTCATTTCCTGTGGGGAGAAGACTGGTTGGTACTGGTGGCAGACCTGGCAGGATTCTTTAAAGACATAGGTGTTTTATTTGTCAGTGACCAACCCAGGATGGCCTTAAACAGGCCCTTTGATGTCACTGGGCCTTGGCTGACACAGCTGTCATCAACGGCAGAGGAGTGCCTGCCTCAGAGCAGACGTGAAGCACTGTACTCTCACTGGCAGTCTCTAGCCTGAAGCCCCAATCGTCTCCACAGATAAGCCAGCCTTCCAGAAAATGCATTAACTCCAGCTCTCTTCACAGTCTGCAGGAAATGCCAATTACAGCTTAAAATACAGCTAATCTCAACTTGCTAGAGCCCAGGGGCTCTCTTGGGGCTCTCCTCTAAGCTTCTAGAAGGGAAGTCTGAGGAACCTGCTGCTGCTGCGGGCTGCAGAGTTCACCTTAATTACACAAGGCAGAATACAGGACGAGTGAGACCAGCCTCTAGAGCAGGCCATCGCCTGTCAAAGACAAACAAGGAAGTGCTGGAGTGGCCCTGTTATCTGCAAGGGCAGCCACCCCTCTGCCCATTCAGCAGGCGTGTGTTCACACCTTCCCAGCTCCTGGACTCAGGCTTCCCGTCTCCCCACCCCCTTCAGAACCTGAGTCCTCTGAGCGGTGACACCATCCACCTCTGCAGGAGGCAGGTGGTCCAAGATCTAGCACTAGGCACCTCCACCGCAGAGAGAGCACCCCCACATGAAATCCCTCTCCCACCGCCTCTCTGGGGAGCAGAGCAAAGGTGATACCATTTCCCAGACGTGATGGGACACAAAGTGTTAAATGGAAAAGGTTTTGAACTATCCCAGCCAGACTGAGGACGCTGACACCTGCCCCGCTCCAGGTGGCTCTGCTCTCTGCCTGCACCAAATGCCAGCCACCAGGTGGGAGGCTGGGTTGCTACCAAACCCAAAGTGCTTCCTCCACAGCTCCAACAGGTGAGGCCCTGGGAATGCAGTTTTGTGCCCTGTGTGCTCCCCAGGGGGCTGAGATGTCTGCAGCACAGGGGGAGTCTTTTCCTCATGTAATAAGTACTCAGAGCGCCTGGGAAGGATGAGCTATAATCACACCCCAGCACCCAGGGAAGGGTGCTGTGCAAGGCTGCACTGAGCACCTCCACCCCTGGCTTTGTGTGCTGCTCCACCACTGCTTGGAGAACCTAGGCTGGTTATCTGCTGTCCCCATCCCTAGTACTAAGTCAGGTGAGGCCTCACCGTCTACTGTAGGTGTGACTTGTTTTGGCACTGTGAAAACACCTCCAGGGCACTGGGTCCAGGAACAGACCCTCTGTAAGGAAGAGTTTGCAGTCACCATCCACATCAATGCATGAGGAAGTAACCTGGGTGCATCTGCTCTGGTTCAAATCCAAGTGCCCTCCCCCTCCCAGGCTGCCATCAGACCAGGGCCAGCAATGGCTCCTTTCTTCCATGCTGGAGTCAGCCAGGGACCACCAGGGTCCAGCAGAAGGCCCCAGCCCAGGAACACCTCATTTGTGACACTTCTCTGGACCGTCCACCATTTCGGCTCCAGAGTCCCAAGGTGGTAAAATCAGAACTTCAGCCTTTCCAAAGCAGTTTTCCTGCAGGTGATGTCAAGCTGGAGGAGGGCCTCTGGGAAATGGTGAGCCACCCCTTCTGCAGAATCCAGGGACCCAAAGGAATTTCTAGGCCTTCCACAAGAGCAAGAAGCACTGAGGCCTCTCACTGCAGCCTGTGCCAAACCTTCCAAACCTTGCCCAACCCTGCATCCAAGGATGAAGCTACAGAAAATGAAGAACAGACTAAAAAGCAACAGAGTGGCTCCCATGACCCCCAGCCACTTGAAGACTGGCACGCTTGGGACAGACTTGGACTCCTAGGATGCTCATGCTGGTAGGAATCTAAAAACTGTAATTTTTATTTTTACCGATCCATAAACTAAGGCAGGGGAGGTTAAGGATTTATCAAGGACAGCGAGCCAGTGATAGTCAGCACTGTCCCACAACAGAGTACCATGGGCTTTAGTATGAGAATGACAAGAAAATAGGGCTTGCTCAATGCAGCAGAAAGGTACCACTGCTGTGGTCACAGTCCTTCTCACTTCCCTTTCAGTTTGCCTTTGGCCTCAGTCGAGGTCACCTCTCAGATGTCCCGTTCCTTTTGCTCAATAATTGGGTTGCTGGGAAGAAATAACGTGTACAGGATTCTTTCAGGGCTTCCTGGGGCAACAGCACTACATGTGTAGGAAGCCTGTGTGTGTGTGTGTGTGTGTGTGTGTGTGTTGTGGGGTGCATGTGGAAGAAAGGAAGGAAGACAGAATGCTCAGACCAGACCTGAGCACAGCCCAGGGAAGGCTTGCAGCAACAGCTGAACAAGTGCAGGCATGGGTGCCACTCACCTACGGTGACCTGCACAGGCTCCGTGCTGGGCGTGTGTCCCTCTTCACTTTCAGAGACCTCCTGGCTGGTACTCAAGTTGCTTTTCTTCTTAACATGTGCAACCACAAAGAAACACAATCCCACGAGCACAACCAAAGGCCCCATGATCTGCAGGGAAAGGAGCCCGCAGATCTGAGGCTCAGAACTGTTGATGTCCGTCTCGTTCACTGAGTCCTGTACCAAATCTGAGCTACATCCTGGGACCCAAATGCCCAGGATGCTGATGAGCAGGCCACTTGTCAAGAACAGAAACCCAAAAATCAAGCACTGGGCAAACTGGCGGCTCTCTCCACAGAGGAAAGCTTGTTCAGAGTCAGCCTGGGTGCCTCGCTGCCTTCCCTCCAGGAGCTGAAGTCGTGCCCGGGAACGGGCCAGGATCACAGCACCAAGCCCAACCACGGCACATGAGGGCCCAGCAATCTTCAGCACCATGCTGCAGTGGGGGACAGGTTCGTATTGGCAGGCTTGGTACCCAAAGATGGAGAGCAGGATTCCCACACACAGCAGGACAGCACCAAAGACAAAGAGGAAGAATACCAGCTTGCTGGTCCGCCTGTCCCTCTGGTCCCCTTCGGGCTCGGCAATGCCTGTGGAAGACATGGCCAGAAAAGGCTCCTTCACCAAGACGAGATGGCACGGGTTTCCTTCACTCCAGCGGGCTTCAGAGCTCTGCAAACAGAGACAAATGCCTCACTAACGCGGGCACACGTGTTTCTGACCAGCCCCGTTCTTTTGCTGGCCATTTCAGTAATCATCCTAGTATGAAATCACACACTGCAGAACAATGAGTTGGTTCCTGAGTCAGAAGCACTGGCATTCAGAAACGCTTAAATGTGAGATTTTATGGAGATATTTAAAAAGGGAGGAAATTCAATTACCATGCATCTGAGATAAAAGTATTATAAAAAAAATAATTTAAAAAAACTGGGTGTGGCTTTTCCTGTTCAGGAGTCTTGTAAACTCACTCTCCCCAGGCAAAAATAAAACAAGGAAAGAGAGAAGAACCGCAGCAGGTGTCATTCGGCCAAAGCCCTATACTTCATCAAAGCTGCTCTGAGCATTTCCAAGTCAGTACATTTTTGTTCAGTTCCTTTTCCCCATTTTAGACTTGTGCAGCTTCTCATGTCATGCATTATTCTAAAGCTCCATCTGCAGCAGATCCCAAATCAAGCAATTTCAACGGAAGGGAAAAACAGTTCAAATCACAGTGGGGGTGCTGGCTTTTAAGTTAATTATGTTAAAAATATGATTCCCAGGTTCACACTGGGGCTACTGGACCCAAACACTCTCTCTCTCTGTCTCTCTCTGTGTCTCTGTCTGTGTCTCTCTGTGTCTCTCTCTGTCTCTGTCTCTCCCTGTGTCTCTCTCTTTCACACACACACACAAACACCTCTGACAGCCTAGCTGCTGGGCCTCGGATGGCCCCAGAAAAGCAGTTGGGCCCCACTCCAAGATAGCAAGTACCTTGCAGCAGGTGGTTTCTACTCACCGTACTCCACAGTGCCACCCACTTCCACAAAGAGGTCGCACTCAGTAAAAATAAGCAGCCTACAAGATCATGGATCCAACGCACTGAAAAGGCAGCCAAACTTGACATGTATAAGTTGAACCAACTGAGAAAATACGTTCCACAAAATCTCCAGAGTCCTATGCTTCAAGGGCATTATATTTATGTTTATCAAATAGTTGTTCAAGATCTATCTAGTTTATACAGCACAGGCTCTATCATGCGGTTAGCTTAGAGCCATCAAGTGGGGCACTCGAAAGACAAACCAACTTGAGTAAGGAAAGAAAACCTGTAAAAATATCTGTGCCTCCCCAATCCATGGTCCCACACTGAGGAGTTCAAGACAGGCACAAAGGCCAAAACCATGGTGACAAACCAATACCTCGAGGGAGGGCAAGGAAGGAGGTCAGATTAGGTAAAGAAGGCAAACGAGGGAGCCTATCCCAGGAAGTACTTTTCCAGGAAAAAGTATGATAGAATCAGAAGGAAGTCAGAGAAAAAAGGAAATGCAGGAGATGAATAAGATTCCGCCTCACACTTGGAAAAGCCATGTTTTGCGAAGATGCTATTAAGCTGAAAGAAAGGCTCGAAGTACTGCACTAGCGAACAAACTTTTTCCCTCAATCCTATACTCCTTTCTCCGGACTGGGAGATAAGGGTGATTCTTGGCCACGAAGTTCTATCTGAAATTCACTGTATTCCTGGCATCTTAACATTACAGTAAGTCATCATACCTTAGGAAGGCAAATTCTCAAACACTAATAGAATAAACAGATGCGCAAACTGGATCTCTGCCTTCTTTTTCCTGCTCTATCAGAAAGAACACCTGGCCCGATAGTGTCACGGTAGCCTCAGGGACTCACCACCAGCTCACGCACGCACAAACCGACACACTGAGACACTATTAGAACCGTTTCCAAATACCCATCTAAACTTCATTTCCCCAAAGCCAAATTCCCCTCGCCAGGGCCAAACTTTTTTTTTTCCCCCGGTACCGGAGATTGAAGTCAGGCCCCTGCGCCTGCCAGGCAAGCGCTTATTCCACTGAGCCATCATCCTGGCCCCATCAAGACATTTCTAAATCAACAGCATCTCTCCAAGTCCAAAGTTCCCGTGGGTTTGGCGAGCCCAGCAAAGAGAGACAAGGGTCTTTCCCAGGAAAGAGTCCCGTGGGTTGCGGGCAGTCCGGGCGCGCGGTTCCCGGGACTCAGATGGGGCGCAGGGCCCCAGATACCCCAGCACCCGCGCCCCGGGCGCACAACAGCGGGCTGCGGCCGCTTACCTGAGCCGTGGCTGCCTGCTGCTGTGCGCACCGTGCAGGGCACCGCCTCCGCACAGCGCTTCCCGGCGCCGGCCGACCCGCACCGGCCCCAGCGCGCGGGGCGTGGACACAGGGAGGAGGCGCTAAGCGGACGCAGGGGCTGGCAGGGTGGGGTGGGGCGGGCCGGCGGGCGCTGGCCGACTCCGGGCGCTGCCCCTGGGAGGCCCCGGCTGCCTCCGCGTCCGTGACCGTGCGCGCGAGGAATCCGGAGAGAGTTGGGCGCGCTCTACGCCTCCGCGGCCCGCAGGGCTGGCGGGGTACCCGCGCGAAGAGAAGGTTCCCTTGGCCGCCCTATCTGCGCACAGAGCTGGCCCGGAAATGAGCGACTGGACGGGGAGCCGGTCCCCACCAAGGTCCCCTTCAAGGACTGGAGCGCCGAACTCCGGGAGGCGGGATCGAGCGGCGGGAGGGGGAGGGAAAGGGAAAGCGCGGCCCTCGGAGTGGAGTCCTGGCGCTCCTCCACCAAGGCCACGGCCACCGCGCTGTCTGCTACTCCGGAGACCTTGACTGGGGTCACTGGCTTGAGCGCTTCGCTCTGGGCTCCTATGAACAGGACGTGGAGGCACCAGGGTCCCCTCACGAAGTGAGACAGAGGTCTTTATACCCGATCCATGCAAGCCTGACGTCCCAGCTCCGAAACTGAAGCAGGTTCTGCCTGGTCTCCAGGATCCCTTGGGCACTGGCACCTAGGCGCACTCTTTCCTGGTTCTCTACGGCCACCCAGCTGCAGAATCAAACTTGTAACTTTCCCTGCCCTTGAACCCGGAGTTTGGGGATAGGCTGGCTAATCCCGGTGCTATTTGTAACCTGCCCTGTGACACGGATCCACCCGTGCCAGTTTTAACACTAGAGGTCAAGGAGCTGCCAGAGGTGAGTCAGGTCAGCTGCGCCCTGAGCCCTGGGGACTTCCCAGCCCAGGCCTTTTCTCTCTGGGCTTCCTGTTCATTCACCTCCTTAAAATCCTCTCCAGAGTCACGCCTATTGGATTAGCCTATTTTTATTACCTCCCTGATACAGCAAGTTATTTACAGTCCTTGTCTTGAGGGTGAACCGTGAGGTAGGCTTAGCTAATTACCAGAAGTAAAAAGAGACTAGTAAAAAGGGGGTCAGAGGCAGAGGCAGGATTGGGGAGTTGGGGTTCACCCTAGTGGCATACTGGGCAGTCACAGCCACGGTGCTCTAGGTTGCTGGGAATCCCTGCCTTAACTAAACAGCAGCTGACTAGCTTCTTTTCTTAGTGTTTCCAACAGTTCCCAAAACATTGGAACTAGAAGGAGAGAAGGGAACTAGGAAGACAGTCAATTTTCAGTTGAAGACAGAGGCCTGAGGAGAAGTACGCCCTGCGGCTGGCGGAGTCAGTATAGAGTGAGGCCTGAGTGCGGCTCCTGTCTGCACGGTGTTTTTCCTTGAGTTCACCTGTCACCCAAAGTACGTGCAGTGCAATGAGTTCCAGAACCACTTTTTTATTACATGGCGTTGTACAACCACATGGGGAGTCAGGGTAGGCCATCATAACAATGTAGACACTGTATCCCAGAATAGTGCAGTCATCCAAGCCGTGGGTGGAGGTATCCTGGGCCAAGTGTCAAGATGTACCACCTTTTGGAGGGCACCACACCAGGTATGTATGCCCAGCTAGTGAGCAGATCACTAGTGGTGGTGCTCGCATAACCTGAGCAGGCCCTGGGCTTCAAAGAACTCAGTCATTATAGGATTTGTCCCCTCTGACCCAGGACTGCCAACAAGTCATTATTGTACAAAAGAGTTCGCAGTTCCTTTCCTCTTCGTTCTTTTTCCCTTATTTGAAAGTCAATCTCTGGCTATGTCCTGTGCAGACCTGTAAGGGAGCTGTTGATACAGCTGCCCCTCTGGCACCACATGACTGCGGGCCCGCCACCCATGACAGACTTGAATGTCCCAGTACCAAGGGCAGTGAGGTTAGCCTCCCCTTGGGCTATCTGCTGTGTGAACTGTTTTTTGTGTCTTTTGGAGCCCATTTAACTAGATTCAACACCTCGGAAATTGGTCCTCAGTCAAGGACAAAAGGCATAATCCACAGGGCTTCAAGGTGTTTGTCCTCATAGTAAAGCCTACCTTAGGAAAGAAGCTGGATGACCTTGTCACTGTCCCAAACCAACAAGTGTGGCAGTGGAGGAAAGGGGAAAAAGCCCAGAGTGAATCCTTAAAAAAATAGCACCTCCATACTGATTTCCACAGTGGTTATAAGTATGTTCCCTTCCCAAGAGTTAAAAGACATCTTACATGCATACCGATATTTATAAACAGCCCAACTTATAATAGCTGAGTCTTGAAAGCAGGCTGTATATCCATCAACAGATGAACAGATAAAGAAATGTGGAATTTAGGTACCATAGGCTACTACTCTGCCAGGAGGAAGGACAAACTTGAATCATTTGTAGGAAAATAGATGCACTTCAGACCATGATGTCAAGTGAAACATCACACAGGCTTCAGTAGCACATGGTTTTGCCTCATATATGAGAAATCCAGAGTAAAGATAAAAGTAAAAATAAAAGATAGGTAATAGTAAGGAAAGAAATGATATTTTTAAAGGAAAAGGGGGTCCAGGAATGGGTAGGAGGGGAGGGAAGAGAAAGGGGATGGAAAAAGGAATTAAGATGCATTATGTCCATGGACCAACTCCACACTGTATGTACTACGCACATAACTTAAGGATGAACAATAGCATCAGAACAAGATTTAAAAATGAGATGCGCCTCAGATTCAGTCAGCAGCAATAGAAGAATAAACCTGCTGCATGTGTATTTATTCTGCATATATTTACTGAGCGCTTACCACATACCAGGACACAAGACAGAAAAATCTTTTTTTTTGGCAGAACCGGGGATTGAACTCAGGGCCCTGCGCTTGCCAGGGAAGCACTTATTCCACTGAGCCAT
>NDGN011140066.1:0-13073 GCA_002564285.1 Tympanoctomys barrerae | reverse complement strand
CTGTAAACAGGCGGATCACTACAAATCCGATCTAGTAGTGAGACCCTGAACACCTTGTAGACCCTTCCCTAAAACACAAAAACAAAAGAAAATGGCTTTTCTGAACAACTGTGTAGAATATTTTTGTCCTCCATCATCATTGCTTTACACACTTTAAGATGAAACTGGGCTTAGCAAGATCTCTTTAAGTCTTGATTTTTGGGTATTTTAGCATCTGAATATGTAAAAACTTTAAATTTGTATTTTGTTACTTCTGTCTTTAAGTTACAATTAATTAACTATGTTTTCCATTGTTTTCCTTTTAACTAACTTTTGCAGTGAATTTAGGAGGACTTTTACTCCAGGCACTCTTAGAATATTGGCCTAGAACACATGTGAGTCCAGTAGATGAAGAAGAAAATGAAGTAAACCATGGTTAGTGTTTTTAATGCAGTAGATAATTGACAAGAATTACTCAGAACTGAAAAGTGCTTAAGCCATTTGCTAAAATGCGACGTAGTAAATATTGGTGGTGTCCCCAATTAATTTTCTTCCTTCAGCATGACAGAGTATCAGATCTTAACTGACACTGAGGCTCCCAAAAGAGCAGGGAAACATGCAGTATCTTGTTACTTTTTCAGTAAGTAAAACTGCTTAAAATATATAAAACCCTGTGACATTTGCCCTAAAACTAGGCATCTTAGCAGACTTATTCTAAAAATATTCCTCTAATTTGTGTGGCCTTCTAGATTTCCTTCCCAAACAGGCAAATTAGTTACACCAGAAAGCCAGGTTATTTTTGCATAGTCATAGTTCATATTGGCCTGAACTGCTGTATTACCTGGCCTGACAGTTGGCCTGATTTTGACTTTGAATGTTTTGAAACTTAGAAGTGACAGGATAAGTGAATGAATGTATGCAAATGTCACTAAGGATGTTAAAAAGGCGTATGTCCCACAGAGAGTGGCTATAACTTTCCTTGGGCAGCAGAGAACGTATTTTGAAAGTGTACATTTGGCTCAGCTTGATTAAAGGAGTAAAAAGAACTCAGATTCACATCACCTGCGTAACCAACAGTAGGATGAGGAGTCACCAAGTACCACCTTCTGAGGCTTACCCTGCTCAGCGTTCTCTGCTGACCACCAGGAGTGAGCAACAATGGCAAATACTTCCTGCTATGGACTTCTTTCTAGCTGACAAATTCATCCATATGATTTGTGCAACTTAAATCTCTCTCACAGTGATGATGGGCTTCATGCTTCCCTGAAAACCAATCTGTTGGTGCCCCTTTTAGAGAGAGTGTGCAGACTCCAGTCGTGGAGGCTTTGCTTTTCTGTCAGCTGGCTCACTGCAGTCTCCACCAGAACTGTTCCATGAACTGAGAGCCAGAGAAACCAAAGAAAAGATGTCTCTGGAGAGGGCCAAGAAAGCTAGGTTCCAGTGTGAGCTCCATATAACCAGCTCTGTAGCAGTGGGTAGGTTATTTCCAATTAGATAGGATGTTCTCACAGTCCATATAAACAATAAGGATTATGTAATCAAAAACAGCACCCCTCAGATCTAGGCTGTGAATTGGAATAAGAGAAATCACCAAAACCTTACATCATCCTTAAAGTCAAACTTCATGGGAAAGCCAGGCCAGTTCTACCCACCTTCTTGCCCACAGCTCAGGCCACTGCCCGCTCCACCTATCTGCATGCCTGCAAGATGCTTAGGGTCACCCCAGGACAGTTCAGATCTTGCTTTGTGAGCAGTTGCTGTCTGCAGAGCCCCGTAGCAAGATGCAGGGGGCTTAATAAAGATAAATGGGTGTGGGGCCTATCCTTTGGGGCTCACAATCTGCTAGGGCAGAGAGCTACTACATAAACATTCTGAGGTCAGAGAGAAAAGGTGAGTTCTGTGAGAGAGGCCCCAGTAGTGCTGTAGCATTTCAGAGGTCAAGATTGTGCTCAGTTTATTTAGGGTAGAGTTTGTGAATGAACTATCATAGGGGGCCAGCTTCTCTCAGCTCAGAAAATTACAAGAAGAGCAGAATAGGTATGAAATAGTAAATAATAATAAAAGTGAAATTATGTCTTGTCTTTTTTTTTTTTTTGAGACAGAGTCTGGCCTTGAGCTGACTTTGTAGCCCAGGCTGGTCTTGAACTGGCAAAGATCCTCCTGCCTCAGCCAGCCTCCTAAGTGCTGGGATTACAGGTGTGCACCACCATGCCTGGCTTGAAATTATGTCCTTTGAGGATTTTGTATTTCACTGATACTTACATTTTCTTAACTGTGGCTGCCATTGAACGTAATTTTCCTGAAGAGATTTTTGGAGGGAAGGAGGAAGGTAGGGGTGGGGAAAGAGAAACAAATCATTTATAAATGTCATAGACTTTTGGTGTGGCTAAAAAATATGGTTTTGTTGTAAATATCAAACATTAATCTCCCTTATTTCAAAGTGCAGTCATTTTTCATGCTATATAACACAAGTTGGCATGTTTCTCATCTTCAGGGATTTAGCTTTTGCTTTTTGCCTTTTTTCAAACTCTGGCTGACTTATTTTGAGACAGGGTCTCACTTTGTAGTTCAGGCTATTCTTGAACTTCCTGTGTATTCCACACTGGCCTTGAACTTAAGGTGATCTCCTGCCTCAGCCTCCCAAGTGCTGGGATTACAGGTGTGTACCACCACACCCAGCATTCTAGGACATTTGACTTTTAAAATCTTGCAATGTTGGAAGCTTGTGGAAATTAAATGTTTAGAATTTATGTTTTTAGCCCTAGCCCTGGATACTAACAGCACCTGCATCTTTTCCTAGTAAATGGGGAACAGGAGAACCGAGTACAGAAGGGAAATGGATATTTTCAAGTGCCCCCACACACACCTGTGATCTTTGGTGAAGCGGGAGGTCGAACACTGTTCAGGTAGGGTAAGAAAGATCACAGGCCCTGCCTGAGGGACCTCCACTTGTTAAAAATATTGGCTCAAACAGACATTAGAAGTTGTTTATTGCCAACTTGTGGGACTGTCAGGAAGTTGGACAACTTGCCACCTCAATGAGCTAGTTAAACCTCTGATACCATCAAATCAAAAAGCAGCAGCTCTGGTGTTCTCAGAATGAGGTGGACACTGCCATTCTGATAGTGAGGCAGCTTCTCTGATGATTTCTCCAAGAAACTTCCTCTCACTTCACTGGTGTGACTGCCAAGTCAGGAAATAGATGGCATCACCAGAAAGCCCTGCCCACAAGAGAGCATCACAGTGTGTGACGCACTTCAGGCCAAACTAGGCAGGTTGAGTTGGGCTGCTCTCTGGAGCTGCATGGCTGACACAGCTCAACCTGGGATGCCAAGCAGTCTTTTGTGGGGCCCTTGAGAAATGCTGGCCACTCCAGGTTGCCAGAAGTACTGTGGTGGGGCCAAGGGGAAGAGCTCACTCATCTCTCATCGATACCAGGAATGAGGAAAATGGATGGCCTTGAGAATCCTCTATCTTTACAGTGGTTTCCCGGAAGTTGTCACTGAAAACATCTTAGGCCCCTCTGCGTGTGGAGCACTGTGCCATGCACAGTAGCACTGTCAAAGAATCTTCCTGTTTTTTGCTTTTGCCCAATCTTTCCTTTTTGACCCAAAGACTCAGAAAAGCCACTATAGTGGATGTCTGGCCTCAAAAATCTTGACAGTCTAAGTATTGGGGCTTGCTTTGTCATTTAGCTTAGTCACTCAGGCTGGCTGGACCTTCTCAGCAGTGTTTGAGGTTCCTCCCTTGAGTGCTTATGAACAGAGATTTTTGTCATCTGTGCTGGCCATTTCACTCACTCCCTGATGAATTTTGTTTAGGTTGCTCTGCCGAGATTCTGGGGGTGAGACCGAGTCGATGCTTCTCAATGAGACAGTGCCACAATGGGTGATTGACATCACTGTGGATGTAAGTGTCCTCCACTTTCACTGTACCTTTTCACTATTTTCCACATTATGAAACTAAGAATTGCCTTAGACAGTATAACCCTAAACTTGAATAAAAACTAGACTCTTGGGCTAGGAAGATAGCTCAGCTGTCTAAGGGCCTGCCTGGCAAGCACAAGCATCTGGGTTCAATGAACGGTACTGCTGCCACATCAGCCCCATGCTGTGCCAGCCACTGGAACTGGGTGTGGTAGCACACACGTGTAATCCCAGAGCTGGGGAGGCTGAGACAGGAGGATCGCTACAAGTTTGACTGCATAGTGAGACCCTGTACCAAATCAGTCAATAAAACTTAGACTCTTCTCTGCTTCCCTACAGTACCAGAGTTGAAGCACTGATAATTATTTCTATATGCATTTCTATTCCTACTGGGCTTTAATTATAACAATAATATGTGATTATTTAATAAAATAATAAATGAGTGCAGTGAAATGCCATCTCTTCCACAGTCATGCCCTCCCACTCCCAGAAATAGCAACTTCCAGTAGTCAATGCACAGCTCTTGGTACTTTTTTCTTTGCATAAACAAGTAGATATTATTCATGTTTACTCACATATACATAGTTCATTTTATTTTACATAAAATCTGTTTTACATACTGTTCTGCAATATTTTGACTAAATAATACCACACAGTAGACTGTACTGTGAGTTATTTAATTGGTCCCCAGTTAGCAGACATTTGGGTTGGTTCCAGTGGAACTGCTGGATCAAAGGATACATACATTTTAAATTTTGACAGATTCTGCTAAATAGCCCTCTACAAAAGTTGTGCCAGTTCACACTCACTGATACAGCTGAGTGCCCTTTTCCCACACCCACACAATGGCAGACTTGGGGGTGGGGGATTGAAACAGGGTTTCAATATGTAGTTCAGATTTGTCACTGAACTCATGGTGATCCTCTTGCTTCAGCTTCTCAAGTGCTGAGATTACAGATGTGTACCACCATCCCTGAAAATGCCAGATACTTTAAATCTTTGTTATAAGACAACTTTTGTCTCATTATTTTAATGTGGATTTTTTTAAAAAATCATTGTGAGATTTAAATATCTTTTCCTATTTGTATTTCTTCTGCTGTCTTTCTTAACAGATCTATAGAGTTCATTATATTGACTTAATCCTTTGACTATTCTCTGTCAAACATTTACAGTATTTCTTGTTCATGGTGTTATTTATTTATCATTATCTTTGAGACATGGTGTCACTATATAGTTCAGGCTGTCCTTAAACTCAGTGTAGCCCAGGCTGGCTGTGAACTTGTAGCAGTCCTCCTGCCTCAGCCTCTGACATCGTTCATGCCATCTTTTGCCAAATGAAAAGTTTTAATGTTTACATAATCAAATCAAGCCATTATGGCTCATAGTGCCATATCTTGTTTAGATATTTCCCACTCCAAATAACAAAAAAAATGCTTTTCTATATTTTCTTTTAATGCCTTTGTGATAATTTTTTGTGTGGATAGATCTTTAATATGTTAGAGTTTATTATTCTGTTAGGTACAAGATTCTAACTTTATCCAAAAGGAGAGTTAATGTGTCAGCACAGTTTACTGAATAACCTGCCCTTTTTGAACTAGCTTAAAATTCTGTCTTTATGAGCTGGGGATGTGACTCAGTGATAAGAGCTCTTGCCTTGCATGCACAAAGCCCTAGGCTTGATCCCCAGCACCACATACGCAAAAAAAGCTGTCTTTGCCACATAATGAATTTGTATATATACTTGGTCTCTTACGTACTGTTGACTAATTTTGTGTATTTCTAAAGACAAACAAAAAGGAATTTAATTGCTACCACTTTTAGAAAATTTGCTCTCTGTCCTAAATAGACCCCAGTCTATCTAGAACTTAGCCAGCTTAACAACTGAGAGATATTTCATGGTCTTCTATATGCAGGCTACCCATAAACCACTCCTTTATGTGTAAAAACTTGCCTGGGGTGCATTGTTGCCTTTAGATCTTGGCTTATTTCTGAAAAGACATTCAGAGTATGACATGAAAACGTGGAGGGGCTGATACCCTGAGAAAGGATGACAGAGTACTCTGCCCTTTGCTTTCATATGTGGTGTGTTACAGTAGACCACCAGGTTGTCAGCTGAAGTTTCCATTCTCTCTCAAACTCAGACCTCATTGGGTGTCAGAGGGAAAGACAGCAGGCCTGACTCTGAGGTGGGCGATGGACTCCTCCAGGGTAGAGTGTGGCTTTTGTCATAGGTGAATGTTGCTGATTTTCTCAAGACAGTTAAGTTTCCATTTGGGCCTTGAGGTATCAGCCCAAATATTTTAATGTTGAGTTTATTTCCCTTTAATGCCTTGTACTGTTATCAAAGAAGAGCTATGCTTCATTTTCATATTCCCACTAATACTAAATGTGGTTTATCTTTACATACTTTTTATTACAAAACTAACCCAACTTTTCTGGTAAATTTTCTCTAAGGCTGACTTAATTTGATAGCTTATTATAAATTACACAGAATTACTTATAAAATACTCATAAATTATCTTTTCCTATTGATAGCATTTTAGTTTATCAGCTAATAGAAACTATTACACCTCTTAAATTTTTAATATTTCAGAAAAATATGCCCAAATTCAACAAAATCCCTTTCTACCTCCAACCTCATGCATCTTCAGGAGCAAAAACCTTAAAAAAGTAAGTACATTTAGTATCATGTTATTCCTTGATCTAATTAGTAGAGAACTCTTACCTTATGGTTTGCTTTGGAACACAGTAGACAAATACTAGCTGTAAGGTGATATAATATTGAAGGATTTTTGTCTCTTCAAAACAGCGTGTAGGGTACAACTTCTGTATAAAAACTACTTTTATGATGCTTAAGGAATAACAAGAGTGGGGAAAAGAAATGAGTTTTTGACTGAAACTTTCCAAAACAGCTTCTTGAAGGACGTGGAATCAGAGCTGGAAATGTAAGGCTGGGTAGAACTTCAGAGGATACATATTGCAAGTGCAGGACCTAGTCTGATCAGGAATTTGGGAATGGGAGTGTGCAGAAGATACCTGCAGCATTGAGCAGATAGGCAACAGGATTTGGGGAGGTAAATTAGAAAGGCAAAGAATATATAGACATGAACGTGTAGTGATTTAATGCCAGAAATTTGTGAGACAATATAGGATGTGGCCCAGAGAGAGGTTTAAAGCAAGGAGACCTAAGAATTTTAATGGTCTAGGAAGAAAATGCTGAATTGTGAACAGTGTGCATATCCTAGCAAGTAAAATCAAGAATATTGTTAAGAACTGTTTTGTTCCAGATATTTCCAGACTTACACAAAGAAAATAGAATGGGTACCACTGACCCATGAAAGTTCAGTAACTATTGTAAAACCTGGCTGTAAACATTTTGCACCTTTCCACCCATTTCCCTCAACTTAAATCCACACTTACTTTACAGCAAGTCTTTTTATATCACTTAAGCTAAATGGAGTTGAATGCTGAAATGGCTTTCAGAGCATAAGCATTAGCAATTTAGTTAGATAGTTATAAACTGATGTCTGAGATTCAGAAGTAGGTTTGGAGGATAGATGAGTCAAGTTGGAGATACCTGACTGCAGATGCTCAGCCCAGCCATGGGGCTTGTGGCCTAAGGAGAAGGTTGAGATTGTCTGAACTGGGGCACCAACTCCCACCTTTGCATGTTGGTGGAATGCATGACAAATGAGAGTCTAGAGGAAACTAAGCCCCAAGTGGGCCATCCCCTATAGGTGCTGGGCCTGCCCTCCTTTCCAGAATGCTTTCATTTGCTTATGCTTTGGGAAAGTATTTAAGGGACCAAAACCCAGGTAGCTGTTCTGTGTACATACGTAAATTTCAAGAATCTCTCACTTAGTGGCCTATGACTTGTACCCTTGAAGGACACTAAAGAAAAAACTTCCATAATGCAAAAAATGGGTTAAGGAAATGATTAAGATCATTGATCGTATTTCTGTATTGTTTTATAATAATACCGAAGAAAAGTAACATGGAAGAGATGATAGCTAGGGATCCTTCCTGATGCCACAATGTGCCATTTACCTTTACAGAGATAGACTTTCTGCTAGTGACATGCTCCAAGTCCGAAAAGTAATGGAACATGTTTATGAGAAAATTATCAACTTAGATAATGAATCTCAAACCACTAGCTCTTCTAATAATGAAAAACCAGAACAGGAGAAAGAAGAAGATATTGCTGTGTTGGCAGAGGAAAAAATTGAACTTTTGTGCCAGGACCAGGTAAGTAAACTTAAGAACCACACCCCATTTTTTTCCAGCGCTAGTGCTCAGGTTACATTATCTGTATGATATGGTAAATTCCAAATCGGTTACTTTTGGGAAGCTTCTGCTTTCAGAGGCTCTCTTCTACCTATCTCTGCAGCCCTTTTAGGGAGGGGTCTCACTACTCTAAACCTATTTATCTGAAGAGAGTTTTCAGGAAAGGGGCCCAGGGGGTTACAGAGTTCCATGAGTGGAGTGGAAGTAGGTAGAGAAATAGAAAGTCTTAAATCATAAAGATATTTCCGGGGGAAGGCTGAGAGACAACCTCATACTTCTGGCACCACCAGAGACAGTGTGCACCTCACTATGCCCAGCATCACGCCTGTATCAGGCAAGCTACGCCAGTTAAGAGCAGACTGCCAGGCATGAGGGTGGGTGAAAAGCTGGGTCACCCTGCAGAGCTCCTCAGTTGAGGACAGTTTTAGATGTCAGAGACTTTTGAACATTTTAAGGTAAATTTTGCTTTTTAGGTTTTGGATCCAAATATGGACCTTCGAACAGTGAAGCACTTCATATGGAAGAGTGGTGGTGACCTCACCCTACATTATCGTCAGAAGTCCACGTGAAGGGTGGGCCAGTGCTCCTGGGTATTCATTAACTACCTTCCTCTGTGGCCCCAAGAGTAGTCCTAGGAAGCCCACTGAGCCCAGCGGGAGCGAGATTTCTAACGACCAGTTTGGTATGGACGATTCTTTCAGTTGAAGTGACTAACCGAGATGTAATATAGAAACCAGTCTCCAAGTGTAGATTAAGTTGCCCCAGGAAGCAGTATGGAGGCAGAAGTGCCCCAGGCAGACTTTCTCCTGCAGCTGTACAGAGAATTGACCACAGGCCAGTGCAGACTTGGCTTCCTCCACTCCTTTCAAAGGACCTTATCTGTGTCTGTTAGCACTTGTTAGAGAACATGGTTGACCACACCTGTCACTGTGTTTCAAATTCAAACCCACAGCTCTGTAGCTTTTTTAAGAGTACATTCCATTCCTGCAGTACCTATGAAGGCTTTTTTCCAAGTTTGTCATAAAAAAAAGTCAAATTGTTTTCACCATTTAAGAATTATTTTTAATGGTAATTTGCTGTTGCACAATTTGAGAGCCAGCCCATTTCATAATAAATGATTACCGTTGGGCTTGTTTTTAATACTGCATCTCAGATGTACCCTTGTAGGAAACTCTGTGGAGATTCCAGGTGCTGGGTCACAGCACATAAAGACCCCTGGACAATTGTGTGCCCAGCCCAAGCTTAGTGATGAGCCCCACGCAGCCCTGGCTATGTGCAGGTCCAGGGAGGTACAGCCATTTTTCTTTGCTCTAGTGTCATTTTACTCCTGGGCAAAGCCAGCAGAGACCATGGCTTCCTGTTCTGGATAAGCAGTGTGACACCATCAAAACCTTAGACCGTGATGGAAGCCTAATTGCATTCTAGTGCTACCTGAACTGTCTGGTGTCAGAGTAAAGTGACTGCACAGTGAGTTCCTATCTAGAAAGTGTACCTATTCATTTTTCCAGGGTTTTATACACAGGTTTTTGTTGTTACCTGTATCCAGATCATCTTTTCACTGTTCTTTCTAACAATCTGAAGCTTTCATAGAATCACTTGGATCTTGTACAGAATATAACTTATTGGGGATAAACACTTCAACTTTTGGCAGAAAATACTTTGGATTCTTCCCAAGGTTGTTTGTATTCAGAACAGAACAGTAATCCACCCCCATAAACCACATAAGCAGGCCTCCTTGTATGAAGCCAGAAGCACAAGTGCCTTCTAAGGGCAGTTATTTCAGTCCCATTGTCTCCCAGCCTGAGTGGCCTGGCCTCACAGCAGCAGGGATTGAGGAAGTGGGTGGAGAAGGTTTTTTGTTTCCTGCATCTTCATAGGTTCAGTTAAAGGCAGCTGATGGGCCCAGGTCCATTCCTTACAATTTGAGATCCTCTGGTCAGCACAACTGCAGAGTTCCCTCGCTGCTGGTCAGCTAGCTTTGGAAAGTGACAGGTCATTGCCTCCTATACCTTGAAGAAGCAAGCAAAGACATGGCCACATTTCCAAGGAGCTGAAATGGTCTTTCTCCCTTCCTCAGAGAGCAACCAACCTCTTTTTTTAAAAAAAGTCCTTTCTATCTGTTAGATACAACAGTGCACTTTTGGTGTACTTTTTTAAGCAATAGTTGTGAACTAATGGCAAAAAAAAAAATCATATTTAGCAGCCTGGAGCTGTGTTTGCACAAAGGGCCTTTTGAGTTAAAGGAACAGGTTTTAGCCAGAAGTGTGGCACACACCTGTAATCCCAGCACTCAGGAGGCTGAGGCAGGAAGATCACCAAGAGTTCAAGGCCAGCCTACACTGCATAGTAAGAGCCTGTCTCAAAAAGACAAAAAACAATAATAAAGGAGCAACTTTTGCTGGGTCATCTGCCCTGCGTGCTGGGCCTTGGGTGGCCGTGTCCCTTCCAGTCATAGATCTGACCCCAGCATGGTTGTACTTTTTCCCCTTTCAGTCAAACCAATACAGTTCCCAGAAAATTTGACAGTCTGCAATGCCAAAAGGGTAAAAAATCTGTATTTCGTGGTTGTACGGAATAAAGAATTTAGTTAAAATATTTCAAAGTGTATTAGACTTTCTTCTACCTGCCATTTTCCTTGATAGTGGATCACAGAGAAAGCCTCTGGCTTCATGCTCACCCTGGGGTAATCAGTGTAGATAGCCATGTTAAGGGCAAAGTAAAAGCAGTAAGGGAAGAGCCAGAATGTGCCAGTTAGGGTCCTGCATGGCCCCACGCAGGCCTGTGGTGACTGTTCTGTTCTCTGCATTCCTGCAGACCCGCACCGGGCTCCTAGACAACCCAAAACACAGCCCTCACTGTTCTGCACCCACCAGCTGCTCTGGTAGGATTGACAAGGGCTGACTTTAAAAGTAGTCACAGTGCTTGGAACTGTGTTTGCTAATTTGGGGGCTTGGCACTCATAGTTCGGTGTGTGTGTGTTACAAATGGTGCCAAAACAGTGAGGTCTCACCGAGGCAGATGCTAGAAGACAAGGCCTGAGGCAGTGTGCCCAATAACCAGCAAAACAGCAGACAGTAACTGGAAGGGTGACAGCAGAGGACTTCAGTTGATGAGGGGCCATCCAAAGGCACTTGGAGGTTGGGGGCCTCTACTTTATTCCTGGGGTTGGGGCTCTATGAAGAAGCCTAGTCAGGTGATGAGCTGGCCTTGAGTTACTCAGGATGGTGAACTAAAAGCTGTTAAGTTTTTACCATTGTGGTTGGCAGGGTGTTTGTATATTCAGGGGAAATGGCTGTTCGTTGGGAGCCAGCAAGAGTCACCAGTGGGGGCATTAGACACGTGTTCAGAGGCTGGGGGAAAAAGATGAGCATAGGGCTTCTCTGTTGAGGGGCAGAGGTGGGCCAAGGCAACCTTTCTTTGGTGCTCACTGGCATCAGCCAGCCTGAGCCAGAGGTTGCATTTTAGCCTGAAGACATGGCCACTGATGAAGGAATCCTGGAGCTTGGGGTCCCTCCCAGTAAATAGAACCATAAGCTGTACAGAAAGGGTCAGAGCCAGCCCTCCAAAGCCATGTGGCCAGCATTGGACTCCAGCCCCTTCCTCACTCACCCCATCTTTACACTGATCATGATTGGGCCTGCTACCTCCTGGGAGCCCATGACATGACAGGCGTTAGTTCCAAGGTACATGGCCTTCTATCACTGCCTCCCCAGCCTAGCTCTTGCAAAATATTACAGCTGAGTGCTGCTGCCAGCCCTCCACCACCAAAGGCATCTCCCAGGACCATCAGACAGAACAGATGCCCTAAGGTCATCTGGAGAGTAGAAGCAGGCTCTGGGCAGACATCAGAGGCCTTGCCAGCAGGGATCCCTGTGTGTTGCATGGTGCTGCAGCCCTGGAAGCTGGACACACAGGGCTGGGACCAGGCGCAGAACTTGTGAAACAACCTCAGGTGCCTGGTCACAGCCCAGAGTATAATTCTGGGGTAGAGGCCTGGGCCTGGCTGGCCGGCCCGTCGGCTTCACCCCTCACACCAGAGGTGTCCGTGCTTGCAGGCTCTTCCTCAGTCTGAGCTTCCAACAGCTCCGCAGATAGCCCATCTTCTGGCGAAGCTGCAGAGTTAAGGCTTTCCGGAAGAGTCAACTGAGGCAGGTGGTCTGGCTGGACCTGAGTTCCAGGGCTATCCAGGAATGAGACCTCAAACTCTGACCCAGACCATGTGGCTTCCCCTGAAACACAAAGGTGGGACTGAGAAGGCCTGCAGTACTAGGCTGGCCCCGACCCACTGCCACTCAGCCTCTAAGGGGAGATGGAAGAGCAAGTGTATGAATCCTCCATATGGCCAAGTTCTAATCTAGCTGAGCAATTAACACAGCCCTCTCAACAGCCTGGAGGCCCTCCTGGAAGGTGCTGGTCACTCACCACCACGCTCGTGAGAACTGCTGCTGGAGCCGATGTCCTCTGGCCCTGAGGCTGAGATGGCTGTGGAAGAGGGTAGGCTGGGCCACACACTGGCATTGCCACTGTCCAAAAGGGAAAGGCCGGACACATCTAGGAAGCCTAAGGCAGCACAAAACCCCAGCTGGAAAGCCAGGCCAGCACTCACCCTGCCCGGTGCCAAGGGCATCTGCCTGGCCAGCCTGTAAGACTCCAACGTTCCAGGCTCTGGTGCTGCCCTCCCCAGCCCCAAGGAGTGTCCCACTGCTGTTCTGCAGAGCAAGAGGCCTCAAGTTGGTCATCCTGGGGCAGCAGTGGCAGTGGGCTTAGGGCCTGCCTTGTCTCCAATTTGCTGGGTGACCAGAAGTAGGCCAGATCTTTTTTCTGCACTGCAAATTCTCCATCCACACCCTAGACTGATGATCTGCCACTTTTTTTTTTCTTTTT
>NDGN011140065.1:0-12288 GCA_002564285.1 Tympanoctomys barrerae | reverse complement strand
GTGAAAGCTTTCAGTTTTTGTCCATTTAGTATGATGTTGGCTGTTGGTTTGTCATAGATGGCTCCTATCAGGTTGAGACAGAGACTATCTATTCCAGTTTTCTGTAGGGGTTTTATCATGAATGGTGTGGGACTTTGTCAAACGCATTTTGCATTTCTTGAGAAGGTCATGTGATTTATATCTTCGATATTTTTAATATGACAAATTTACATTTGCTGATTTGTATAAGTTGAACAATCCCTGCATCCCTGGGATGAATCCTACGTCTGCATAATCTTCTTTGTGATTTCCTTCATGATGCCTAATGCTTTGTTTTGCCAGTATCTTCTCAAGGATTTTTGCATCTATGTTCACTAGATAGTGATGAGCACAATTCTGGATTTGGAATCAAGCAATACTCGCTTCCAAGAATGATTCTAGAAGCACCCTGGCATCCGCTGTGTTGCAGGAGCCCTGGTGGGACTACCATCTCACCCGAGGAGAGCATGTTAAGATGCTACCCATTCAGGCTTGTGCTCTTCCAACATGTTTTATCCACATGCAGTCTGTTGCTATTCTTTTTCAATCTCTTCCACATGCTTCTGTACTTGTGATCTAGCTGTATGTTTAAACAGGTTTTCTTCCCCCCAGTTTCCTTTGATTAGTGAATGATTCATGAATGTAAAAGTGTTCAGAGCTCATAACAATAAACATTGCTAAAGGTTTGCAAAATAAAAAATGGACTCTGATATGCTTTCTTAAAGGGCTTAGAACTATGACTTATACTAAGATTAACACAATTTCAATATCATCTAAATTTAAATAAATTAGCTTCTAAGATGCACTTTGTTTTGTTCATATTTCTGCCCCCCTTTCTTTTAACCACATTCTTTATTCTGTGACACTAGTACAGTGATAAAGGTCGGAATAAGTCTCCTAAACCAATCTCTTGCCTTTGCAATTTAAAATCAAAATTATATCCAGCAAATCAATTCCATCTCTCTTTTCCCTTTAGTGTTCTCTTTAATTAATGCTCATTTAAATATCACCATTCTTATTTAGAGGTTGTAACATATTGATGTCACCACTGTTCTCCCCAGAAACTCAATTCTTTACATGTATTTTTTCTTAAATTATCCTCTTCAAAACTTTACTTTGCCAATCCCAAAAGTTAGGTTGATCATTTTATCTAATTCTATGTAAAACTATGTTACGCCTATTTCCATTTTGTTTATCCAATATGCCAACATCATCCTTCCCAGGGACAATTGTTGTCTGGAGTATATGTTTGAGAAGAATATTACAGGCCCTGTGAGCTAGAAGATACCTTCAGGGACATCTGTGTAACCCTTCTGAAAACTAGGGAAGCAAAGTAACATGTTTATTTTTTAGGATTGTTTCACTGCATTGGATTAGAGGTTACATAGAATTGATTTGGTAAATATTGTATAATGTGTAAATCCTTAAAAAAAAACACTTAAAATTACGTGCAAATACTGCCTTCCTCTATACCATATCATAGATTCTACTTCCATGCCACATGTAGTCAGCTCCTCTTGCTTGGCTCCTCAGTGAGACAATAACGAGGAAATTGAATGACGTATTTAATCTTTACCCGTGTGACAATCTAAGCTCAGGACCTTCACCTTGACAAGCATCTCCACAGTAAGTACTATTATTATCCCTAGTACTGTTGCTTTTCATGGATAAAGAACCACATAGGCTCAGCAACCACAGCCAGTAAATGGCAGAACCGTGATCTGAACATAGTTCTGCTGGACCCCAGTTCTCAAGTTTCACCTGCTCTGTTTTTAAGGGGGAAATAACCAAGATCAGTAAGTACTGTCCTTTCTGGAGTGTCTTTTGGTGCTGCAGCTGCCAGAGCACCTTTCTTTGAAATTATTTTTCAAATCGATTTTTTGAATATGTGATGTGGGAAGGCAGCATAATTACTTCCTGTGGAACATTAACATGGAGCGTGATAGCACGGTAGGAAGGTCAGGGACCTGATCCTGGAACAACATAACAGCCAAATAGAAGTTTTAGTAAGAAGGCAGTATGCAATTTTTTTTTTATAAACTTGACTTCTGTCAGTCCCACTAGGCTGTTCTTAGGGTGAGTTGCATCTCAGTTTCAAAGTCATTGTCAATTTCTTAGAAATTGAAAACTGCCAAAAAATGATGTGCATTGTTATTTTTGCCAAAGGGTCCATTCTTGCCTTTGTCCATGTCTGCCACGAGCCTACAGTATATGGATGTATACTACCAATAGACCTTGAAGTGAGTGTATGGTAATAAGAAAAGAGCTGATTCTCCGCAGCAGAAGTTTATGACTCCTCTTAGGTCAGGCCGATGCAAGAAGTCAACTTGAATGACTGCCATCCAAAAAAAGCCTCTCTGAAGAACTGGACCCCCATCAGGCCAACTGCCTTTACCTATTGTGAAGCTAGTATTTTTTGCTCTGGCTATGGGTTTTGCCTTCATATTTCCATGTGCTCTCCCTGTTTCCAATGTTTGTTTATTCATGTCTGGTCCAATTCTTAAGTTCTCATACGCTGATTTCTCCATCATTTAGGTATCTCATGCGATGGGCATGGCAGTCTCTTTAGGACTCCAGTCCTACTGACACACTGATCAGTGCTCAAAACACACAGAAAGCATTTGCTGCCGGGAATGATTCTACTGCCCTCCATTGGCTCCTCCTTGCTGTACTCCAGGTATGAAATGAACCCGACTCACTGAAGATGGAATGCTCCATGGGGGAGTATGTATACATATATGTATGTATGTATGACTCATGCTAGTATGTGCAGGACAGTGTGCAGTCCTTATAAAGGCAAGCCCTGATATCCTGAAGAACCCTGCTACAGCACAGTTCCTTTCTGATGCCTGTTTGTATGGATTCTTGACAGTTTCTAAGTGACTTAGTAATAGGTAAGACAGGAAGGCAGACACAATCAATGCTAAACCACTCAAAGTGGTCTTTCCTCTTCCAGACATGTCCACCAACAAATTCAGAATTTCAGGGGAGTGTAGAATGATCTGCTTGTATGTGGGATTCTTTGGGTTAGCAACTGTGATGACTAAGGCTTTGTTTAATCTACAACCTTGGAGAATTACTAACATTTGGACATTTACCTGCAGAATCATACCAAACTCATGCAGACAGGCAAACTCCATCAATGACCTTCCTAATAAATCCTTCATTGCAGAAAAACACCCACAACCACTAAACATGCATTGTGAAACAGTAAGTGTTAACCTATGTTATAAAGCAGAATGCCTTTAAAATAAAATTTCAAAAAAAAAACAGGTTTTACAATTATAAGTGAGTCTTCAACTCGAGTTATTTTTCATTAAGTTACACATGAAGGCAAACATCAGAACTCCATCAGGAGTGAATGGACTTTGACGAAGAAAGCAGCAAAGGCAAAAATGCATCAGGGATAGGACAAAGAGCTGATTGTGAAGAACAGAAGGGTGACAACATAGAATATTTTTCAATAAAACTTCTGGGCCTGCCAACTTAATCTGAAAATGTCTCTGTGCCAAGAGTACTTCCTCTCTCCTTTCTAATGTAGTCTCTGTTCCATAAGGGACTGCTGGCTTTAGTCATCATAGAAAACTACAGAGAAATCTGAGCAAATGAGAAAATGAAACATTATTTCCCTTTAGAGGATTTTTCGAGGAATGTCCAATAAAGCCCTACTCCAGAATGCAATGTGCCTCCCAGTCAGAACATGTACCTGAGTGTAATGTAAATTTCTGCTCCTGCCATAAATATTGTCTTCAGGGAAATCTTTCTCAAGGAAGAGAAAAATCACAGTATAATACATTTGGATAGACACAACAAACCTGTCTCTCTTTTGATAAATCGATGAATATGTTTTTTATGTTACTGTGAAATGGGTTATATATGTATATAGTTGCATGACTTCTTTTTTATGCAAAAATAATGTGGGACTGTATACACTTTGGATTGACTTACAGTTTTGTCAGTATCAAAAATTACATTCATAGACCTATGCTGCATATATCTTGTTAGGAACGGACTTAGGAAAAAGTCTTTGTTACAAAAGTAAAAGTTGACTTGAACTTTTGTTGGAAATTCTCTGATTTTTAGGTTCCTGAAAGGGGGACTTGGACCCTGGCTCTCATCTCCTTCCTCCTCATCTCTTTTACTTGCTGCTCAAGAGTAGTTGTGTTGACAAAGGCTGAAGGCGTGTTTGGCAAAGCCGAATGGAACACCAGGACCACCAGTGGGTAATTCAACAGTGTGGTAGGTTTTAGGGTGGCTAGTGTTCCTTCTGTAGAACTTGACTTTGGCTCAACTGCCTTAGTAGCTTTCTCTGGGGGAGAAACTGGTGTTTGTAGATCCATTAAGTACACGTGCATGGGCATTTTGTGAAAAGGCAACCTTTCTGTGAAAGTGTATTCTTTCCTTGTCTTCCAGACCCAAGAGTTAACACTTGCAATGTAACGGCAGAGGAGTGAATCTGGGCTCAGGTTTCAGAAGTCTCTGTTCTTGTGTGGTTGGCCTGCTCCAACCAGCACTCAGTGGGGCGGAAGAGCCTAGTGGAGGATATCTGCTCCTGCCGAGACAGCTGGGAGCCGAGCGGAAGGGAGGAGCAGGGAGGGGTGTGCTCCTCGGTTGCACTCTCAGTGGCTCACTTGCCCGGACTAGAGGCCACTCTGGACAGCCGCGCGACCCACGAGTAGTATAGCGCTCCGGTGATCCAGCCCCCTTTCCATAGACTCTCCTCTGAGCACGTAAGACTCTGGGGAATATTCCAGACCTAAACCAAAACAGAAGGCTGTTCTCCAGCACGATGCGTATTATAAATTTCATCTTCTATATATAATCTAAGGAAAAGAAACCTGCATTTATAGTTTAAAGGCCTAGCAGCAATACACATTCGTCTCAAAAAGCTCTAACTTTTTTTCCTATATTTCTACTATAGAGATTTAGGATATTTGACATGAGAAATTTACAAATATCTCTTAATGTTTACCCTTATACTTAGAGAGACGACCATCATCAATTAAAAAAATATTCTGAATTAATTTTAAAAAGTACAGAATTTTAACAATTCATGCCACTTTTTATTTCATAAAACACTTTTGAATAGTGACTTAATGTATGGTATAGATATTTTCTTTTCAATGTTGAATGAAGGAAAGAGGGAGACTTGTATACTCACCTGTGTAAGCCAAGCTTTTAATAAAAAAAAGTTGTACAAAGGGAAACAGAAGCTACTAATATTCCACTAAGGCACAACCTGGTAATTAGAGCATGAATTATCACCCATGTGCTCAACAAATGTTACCTGAGTTCCTGCTTTATACAAATCTCCATGCTGGGCCAGCCAGATAGCTCAGCAGACTAAAGTGCCTGCTTAGGCAGAGCACAGGGATGGGAGTTCCGTCCCTGGAATCACATGCCATGCCGGCCCCGACCCCGGGTGTGCTGAGATGGCAACTGAGACTGGGTGTGATGGCACGTGCCTGTAATCCCAGCACTGGGGAGGCCTGAACACAGGAGAATCACTACAAATCCAATCTACATAGTGAGCCACTGTAGACCCTGTACCAAATACATTAAATAAATAAATAACTCCATGCTCACATATTTGGGGAGTGGTACACAGTGCATCACTCAGCACCTCAAGAGCGAGTATCACAGTAACACCATCTGAGAGGATTTCTAGTCTCCTCCCAAAAGTCAATAATCGAACATTCCTAGAGGATTTATTGTAATAATAAACCACCTGTAAAAGCTTAATAGGATCCTTGAAAAAAACTTGCCATTTCCTCCATGCACGCACATTCTTTAAGTCAGAATGAATCACCTCTGAAGACTTCATTACATGGGGGAGGCAATATGACATTTACTTGAGCCTCAGGAATCCCCTCACAGATATATTGTGAGACTTAGGGATCACAATAGACCTGAACTCCTTTGCTCAGTTCCAGGAAATAAATATTAGCTCTTCATAACAAAAATAACCATGCAGTGTCTTCCTCCTTATGAAAACTGCTAAGTAGCTTTAGAAGTTGAGCAACCTGCTTTGAAAAGGTGCCCCACCTCTGTCCATGCTACACTGGTTTGGAATTGTTCAAAAAGAAATCATTTGCATGCTTGAAAACTGCAAGCATCAAACTTTGGTACACCGGCTGGCCTACTCAATTTCATAATGGTTCTAGGTGAATAAAGCCTGCGCACTTAGTTCACTTCTAAAGCAGAAAAGTGGTGAGAGGGAAAATCAATCACAGGAAATCTGTCTAGACATTTATTTCTGTTCATTTGTCTATACAATGGCTAGCTAAAATGCTCTGAGATATGAGTAACAGAGAACAATGTCAGCATCAAAGGCATAACACATTCAGCAATTACCCTGAATTAATGCTCTGATATCACTGGTGTTCCTTATTTACCTTCGTGTAATGACCTTAAATATTTGGTCTGTGTCTTTTGCAAGTTCAAATACAGAAAAATCCCGATCATGGGTTCTCCATAGTGTTATGAGGAGAAGAATCTGCAATACCAGGAGAGATGGCTGGGAAATGTGATAGGTTGGATGGCCCTTCCCTTCTGCCCTTGGAAGATCATCATCAGAGAAATGTGCGGCTCTGCTTATCACAGAAGGGCAACTACAATCAAAAGAAGAGCTTTCCCTGCTTACACATAAGGAAGAAGGTTTGTGCTTTCTTTCAAAGTATAGAGAATGGAGAGCTGGTTTCTTCCTTCTTTTTCTAATGTAATTATTGAAAGCAGGAAGTGTAGGAGTCCCCTCCAGGTTCTCCCCTCTGTCCAAGAAGTTAATATTTGTAATCCCAAAGATACGTTATTGGAATCCCACCAAATTAATTCCTACTTAGTGCAACCCACAGTGAAATTAAAGACACTAAAACATATTTATAATTTTTGGGGAGCCAAGGGGCCCAAAGTCCAGCCATGAACATGGCTTTCTGGAACAAAGAGGCTGACCCAGGGTGGCACCTGGGTTTTATTCAGTGGAGGAGTGACTTGAGGAGGAATAACTGAGAATTGTGGGAAGTAGGTGAGTACTGTGAGCTGAGCTTCGTGGGTGGCCTACGTTTACCTCTGCCATATGTACAGAAAGTAATTTGCATTATGCTGTTGAGATAGTATCTAATGTTTTAGAGATCTGGTGCTCAGCCAAAATGGAGACAATCACTCTTCTTTCAAGGACAGCTAGCTGTTCAGGTGGTCCTCCACAGGAAGGATCATCTTTGTGGCCATCAGAAATATGTCTTATCAGGTCCGGGGAGCTAGCTCAATAGATTAAGCACTTGCCTGGCAAGCGCAAGGGCCTGAGTTCAATCCTCACTTCTGGGGAAAAAAAAGTCTCATCATGACAGGCATTTGTGTTTTCAAAGGAGATACCTGGAGACATCATTAGTGCTATATGAAAATCAAGGTTCGCTGATAAAATAATACATAGAAAAATACCACATAATCTATGTTAAGTATGTCCAAAACACATTTGCATATTAAAATGTCTGAGAGTGTGACAGTCAAGTACATTTTAAAATGTGTTTTCCACCCTACATTTAACAGATACACTTAAGAAACAATTTTTTTTCTAGCTAACACCTTTAATATATTGGTAGAACTGTTTAATGGCCATCCTATTAATTTCATGCTGACCAACTGCAAGGGAATGCAATAAAATAGCCAGCATTTATAGGGTTGTTAGAATGTGCCAGCCAGATACTGTTATGTGTGTATTAGTACTGTTCCTTCCCCCTGAAGCACTGTAAGATATGTGCTGCTTGCCTCCTGCTGAGAGGACAGGACAGATAAATGGTAATGGTGGGGCCTACGGACAGCTTGGGCAAGCAGCCCCAGGTACTCGAAAACTTACAGAAATGCCAGAAGTCCTTTAGCAAAATCCTGGCAGGAGATGAAAAATGTTGTTTTATCTAGAAATTATGTGGGCTTGTTTTTTTTTTCTGATTGCTTTTTTTTAAAATCTAGAAAACAGTGGAGTTGTGCCAGTGAGATAGCTCAGCAGGCTAAGCACCTGCTTAGGCAAGCACAGGGACTATAGTTCAATCCCCAGCACCCCATGTCATGCTGGCCCCACCCCCAGGCACACTGAACTGGCCAGGGAGTCTGGGCATGGTGGCACTCGCCTGTACTCCCAGCTCTAGGGAGGCTGAAACAGGAGGATCACTATGAGTCTGAGCTGAATAGTGAGACCCTGTACCAAATTCATTTAAAAAAAAATAAAAGAAAAAAAGGAAAAGAGAGAAAGCAGTGAAGTTTTAAGGACAATGTGGTATTGGCTTTGTTTATTTGTTCCTGGGAATGATGAAGCCCTGAGCAGGGCAAGCAAGAAGTGCTCTTTTTAGGGTTACCCTCGGGCTCCCACTCCTACACCAGGAGTTTCTGGCTCTGGTGTGAGCAAGGCCTTGTGATTTAGATCTTCTTTACTGTCCTCTGGAGAACCCAGATTACCCTGTGTAGAACACACTTCTTCAAAAAATGCTTCTGGAGAGTTTAGGATCTATAACTCTATTTTGAGGAATCTTCGTGCATCCAGTAAAGACGCTATCATCAGAGCACCACTTTTCATAAAATCACAGATAATACATGTATTTTTTAAGCGCCACTCTCAGAGACATATAATGGGACACTAAAGCTATTGTCTGTCTATAGAAAATGCTATCTTGGAATTTTTCTTCTTTTACATATTTTTTCACAATAAGCAGACATCACCTTCTCCTGTTATTTCCTTTCCTGGTGTCCTTTATTTTCCTTTTATTAGTAAGTTAAACATTATTGGCCAGTAGCCCAAGTCACTGTAGATTTCCCATCTTCTTTGGACTCACTGTATCCTCCAGCCTGATGAAATAGTTCCAATTCTGAGCTCACATTTGAGAAATCTTCTTCATCAATTCTTTGCCATAAACACAGACTCTTCCTGTGTGTTTGAAGCCTAAAACAAGATTTGTACATGGAGGTTGCTTCCTAAAGTTCCTGGTAATCAGAAGCCCATATCTGTTATTGCTATAGATAGCTAGGTAAGCTAGAAACATTCTAGGCAGTCAGATAGCACAAGGCCCTTGAGAGTGTCAGTGCTGAGGGAAACTCATTAGACTATGGCCTGAGGTATTTGAGACCAGGCCTTCAAATAAAGATGGAATGACCAGGCCTAAGATCAGTGGTATCACCTGGTTGAATAAAGTCTTGATAGACATTAATTGCTTCAGTAGACAACCAAGACCCATGGACTCATCCCTCCCTGAAAAGTTCTTTGTTCCTTTCATGAACACTAGCTAGTGACGGCTTCCCCACTGCATCAATATTACCTAAGTGGGTATACTTATATTCTTATTGGTGGATCATAGGAGGTTAAAAGTAGGAAATATTTCTCAAGGGGAAGGGAATAGACACAGCTCCTGATAGGCAGGAGGAATCTCAAGTTGGTTTCCAAGTGGGTTTTCAGGTGAACTTTTATAGAGCACAGCCATGTGGCTACAACATGGATGAAAGCACTGATCAACTAATAAAATAATAACTGCTCTTAATCTCCTTTGTTCCTTAAAATTCATTCTTGGAATCTGGGGAACATGAACTCAGCCTACCCGACATCAAGCAGGATGACAGTAACAGTATTTCCCTTATGTTACTGGAGTTCCTGTATTATTTCCTGTATCATTGTGACTTCTCAGCACCTCTGACTATCTTGATATTAGTTTGAATTTACAGAGAGATATTCTTTCTAGTTCTCTTGCCTTAAATTTTTCCTCCATTACTATTACTTCAGACTCACTGCTGATAATGCTTCAAAAGTATTTGATTCAAGATCTATCCGTAGAAAGATACACCCAGCTAGCCTGTAGAAATCCACCAATCAGCTGAGGCCTTATGAATTGGCTGCCACAGAGTCTCATGTAGTAAATGAAAATCAAGCTAATGAATGGAAAGCCATTGAGGGCAGTGAGTCACGTACTGTTGGTGACAAACACAATCATTATGAGAGCAGGAAGGAGGGAAGGGAGTGTTAACTATTGTGTTTTGAGACTAGTGTTGATCTAACTCAGAATTTCACTCTAATCTTCCATGCTAAAATAAACACTTTAAGCATTGCACATTGCTTATTAAGCATAGGGTCACAATTTTACCCTGCATATGTTTACTGAGCGTCTGTGGGATATGCGGCATTTTCACCAGTGCTGTGGATTTCATTAGGATTTGGTCTTTTTATATCATATAACATTTTAATGAAGACATGTTGGAAAACTGGAAAACAAGCCCAAATATAAGACAGTAACTCATGTGAGGGTCAAATCAGGGATGAAACAGAAATAAATGCTTGGGCCAAACTGGCAAATTCTACTGCAAATTTAGTAAAGAGGAGAGGAGCTATAATGAGATTTTACTAATCAATTCAATCATTTCAGCCTAAATTAATAAAAAATATAGGATTAGCATTAATGGTATACAAAAGAGTATATCAAGAGCAGAGCAATAAATAATGCATCTTAGAAACATATGCTTAAAAAGCTTGAAAGGCTAAAATTCAAACTCAGATAGGATGCGCAGTATCTATTTTGATTATGAGGTAATATTTTTTATTTATCACATTGTAGAATTTTCTTTATACTTGTATTTATAGTGAGTCTGCTTTATAAAGCCACTTCTCATTTTAAAATTGATTAAATCAATGATACTATATTTCAATGGCAAGTATGTTATTTGATAAGACTCAAGATTTTGCAGTAGAATTTAGGGTGTGTCTTTCATAGCATGTAGTATTTATCTTCATCACGCTAAACTTAAATATTATTTATTGTATAGTGTGTGTATGTGTGACAGGAATCAAACACAGAGCCTTGCGCTAGCCAGGTGCTGCTGAGCTGCATTCCTGGCCCTGCGTAATGTGTCTTGAAGCCTATTAGAACATGGGCCACATGAAGATAGGGACTACGTTATGTGCAAGTTGAGTCTTAGCATTTGGAATGTGGCCTTCATCTATTATAGGCATTCAATGAATACTAATAAGGAAATAAAATCAATGAATGCTACATAAATCATTTTATCAATGTCATGATTATTTCAAAGACCATGAATTGTAAGTTAGGGTAACTACAATGATTGAAGATATGAGCAAAAGAGTCTTTTCTTTTATAATCTAACACAACTAAAAACCATCTCGGATAAAAGTCCACTTTTATGGAAATGGACAAGGAATTGCCAAATAATGTCATCCCACCTAAAAGCTGGACTTGGGGAATCCATGGTGGCTGTGTTTTTTACACGAGACAGTGAAACACTGTGGTCATCCCATGCAATAGGAATGCATATTTTCTTGAGACTCCTTGAGGTAGGATAGAAGAAATAATTATAGGTAGAAAGGAAAAAGGAAGAATACTGAAATTTTAAAATTGCACTTTTTTAGAGAAAATCTATAGCTTCAGGACACAAGTTACTCAGGAATTTTCCATGCTGTGGAACTCATTGAAAAAAACAAAGCTTTCTCAGGTCTCGTTGGATAAGCAACAGGATTGTAAAGCCAGCTCTAGGCCAATGCCCTTCACTTGTAAGTGTACTTCTTATGGAAGCCCACTCCCATGAAAGCCCATTAGTATGCCTATCTAAGTTTTAAACGTGTGTTAATGGTTTCCAGTGTACTGTAGTCCTCCACATAGGTCGCTTGCCAGGTACTAAGAATACCTAAGATTACCTGTCTTAAGTACTCACCCAACTCTACATAAAAACCCCCAAACCCTGACCATAATTTGTCTCTGTGTCTGTCTCTGTTTGTGTCTCTCTGCCTCCACCCATCTCTGTTTTTTTCCTGTGTACTTTAAAAATTCTGCTGAATAAACCGTTAAGCCAACTCATGTTTCTCCCTGATGCATCTTGATTTTTTTTTTCCTGAGATAGAAGTCCCGAAATCTACAACCTTGCCTTTGGGAGGGGTGAGTTGAGGTCCTTCTTGTCGCTTTGAGGGGCTCCTTGGACTTTATAATGTCATAGAAAGTAAGTTTCCATTTCATAGCAAGCTCCTCAGGGATTCTGTAGTTCCTATTCCCTTGGTTAACCTTACTACCCCTCCCCCTCCCCACCCCCAACCCATTCCCAGGTCTCTCCTTGACCTAAACACCCTGAGCTCTCCATACAGCCATGGAAACAATGTGCTGTGACACCTTACAGAGCTGTTTTAGGAAAAGAAAACCAACTGACTCCAGAAAAAGATAGAAAGCAAAAAGAAGGAGGAGGAGGAGGAGGAGGAAGAAGAGGAAGAGGAAGAGGAAGAGGAAGAAGAAGAAGAAG
>NDGN011140039.1:0-10047 GCA_002564285.1 Tympanoctomys barrerae | reverse complement strand
AGTAGGCTGATTGGTTTGGTACTGCTCTAATTCTAATATCCTGGCTACAATTCTAGGGACAGAATGAGGCTTGTCTTCTTCATTGCTTGCTTTTGCTGTGTTCTACTTGGTGTGAACTAATTCTCCTCTTTGTTTCACCTCTGTGAAGACACCCTGACTTTCAGCAAGGTGATTATGTAGGAAACATTTATAAATTGTGACTTTCATAAAACCTTCCTCCCTTACCTTATGGGTTTTAGGAAAAGTAACAAGGATAAGTCCTTTAAGTTGCATGTGACAATCTTTTGTCACAGCACCACTAAAAGGTGATAGGTACAGAAGTGGTCTCTGAGCCAAGTCTTGAGATATTACATTTTAATAAATTGTTTCAACTTAGAAAAGTAATTAAAGATTTAAAAAGTACAAGGTCTTTTATGTTTTGAGAGTACAAGTCACATTCATATGCATTATCAGTTTATGGAAATTCAAATAATTTTGTTTTTGAAACAATTTCAGATGACAGAAGTTCATATTCATTGAAATGTTTTGTACATATATTCATATTGTCTTTCTATTAATACCATACAGAACCTTTAAATTCTCTACAATGTTCTGATGATTCTGAAACTCCAATTGATCAGTAAGATCCTGTATCTTTTTAATATATATTTTATATTGTGATTACTATATTCATCCTTTTAGCAAAATCGGGTGTTTCTTTATATTACCTTGACCTGCTCGCTTACTGAACTGAAATGAAGGCCAAATTGGGAATCTGGAATAAAGGAAATCTGTATTGCTTTCATTTTGTTGACTTCATTCAGGATCCAAAGGGGGGAAGTAGGAGATAATCTGGGGAGCAAAAGATAAGAAATCAAATAAATAACAGCAGATATGGGACACCAAATCACTGCTTAAGTTTTCCAACAAAGGAATTTTGTTGACAATGAAAAATGTGCTCATTGGAAGCATTTTTTGTCATTGTTTCCTTAAGTGAATGACTTAACTTTAAGAACTACCAACCTCTACAAAAGTAAAGCAGAAGGAAAACAGAATCTTATATGCAAATCATTTTGACAAAGAACAGGTTATTTTATCCTTTCATTATTAGCTCTGGAAATCAGCATGTTTTACACCAACAAAATGATCAATAGGTTTGAGGCTTCTTAAGCCATCATATTGAAAGGTAAATCTTATATACTCTTTTAAAAATGATCAAAAATGTAAATGAAAAATGGGAAAAAAGGTGCAAATGAATGAAAACTGTAATCATCTGTTGTTTTTTCTTCTGCTCAGCCCACCTTGAGGGCAGGACTGCCACGGCATGTGGTGCCAGGGATCACCTAGACCTGCCTAAGCTTACCTAAGCAGGCGCTTTAGACCACTGAGCTATCTCACCGGCCTTGTAGTTTTTGAAATATGAACAGAAAACAGATATACTCAAATTTACATGGTAAGATTACTAAAATCTTTTAAGTGGGAAACATGCTAGCTAAGGTTTTCTAAACAAAACGTGGAAAGCTTTATGAAGATGACAGAGTAAAAATTCTCAGCAAATCACAAGTTCCTGGGACCCAGCATGAGGCACCTAGAAAACAAACCTAGTACTTAGTGAAGAGAAAGAAGAGCTCTAGAAATCAAGAACAAGGTGACAGAAAATCTAAGTTTTACAGATAAACAGAAGACAACTTCGAGAAAAGTATGGAGCACTCTAGAACACTAAGACAGGCTCCCAGATTGGGACGGAATAAGGCCAGCCCAGGAGAAACGTGCAGCATGTGTGAAACAAATGGACAGTCACTGGTGTCCTAAGCAAAAAACAACAACAACGACAATGAAAAACAAAAAACAAAAACATTATTCCCAGCAACGTGAAAATGGGGCAGTGATGGTTATAGTGGTTTTTCCTTCTGCAAGGCAGTCAGACGTGGAAGAAGAAATTTACTATACTGTCCATCAGTTTTAAAAGTGCTATAAAGAGCAACCATTTAAAGAAGGGGGTCATATTTATTTTTAAGAGAATATAAAAATAGCTAAAAATAATAAAGTGTCTATTATTTATGACTGGGCTACTCTGGGAATCTGAAGTCACAAAATAACCACACTTCAGGTTTCCCAAGATTACCATTCCCAGTGGCTTGGTGCAAGCTGACCCCAGTGACCGTCATGAAGAGAAGGAGGCATAGTGACAGAGCTCGGGAGAGATCTGAGCAACAGTGAGCTCAAATTAGAGGACACAGTGGTTCCCAGCACCATACTCCAAGAAGATGTTTGCCTGATGTATGCCTGACTCACTGAGTGAGGTTTTCTGAGAAGTATGCATTAAAAACACTGGGCTTGAGCCCAGAAGATTTCTGGGATCTAATTGCTCTTTACATCTAATGCAAAATTTATTCATCTTTGATGCCTTTTCAATTGCCAACATGATCAGATACAGACTTAGAGATAGGATTCGAAACCGGAACTGTTAAAATATATTTTTACAACATGAAAAACAATTGAAGCCATGGATACAAGCAAAGACTTCTTCAATATGACTTCAACAACACACACATAAAAACATAGTTATTAAATAGGATTATTTTCAATTAAATAGTTCCTGTACACAAACAATCATCAACAAAGTGGAGACATAGCTTAAAGAATGAGACAATACCTCTGCCAACTTATCTTCCAACAGAAAACTAAGACCCAAAATCTATAAAGAATTCAAAAGACTAAGCACCAAGAGACCAAGTAATCTCAGAAATATGGGCAAGTAAATTAATCAGGAGTTCCTCAAAGGAAAAAGCAAAAATAGCCAAAAAGCATGCAAAAAGTATTCAGTATGTAAAATATCAAGAAATTCAAGTCAAAACTGCATTGATCCAGGCATGGTGGCATAATCGTACTATCCCAGCACTCAGAAATTCAAGGCCAGACTGAACTACATAGAAAGATCATGTCTAAGAAAATGAGTTGAGCCAGGCGTGGTTTTGCATGCCTGCCAAGGTCTTAAATTCAAATCTCATTTGGGCAACCAATAAAACACTGAATCAAGGGCTGGACAGACAGCATAACAGATTAAAACGCTGGTTTAGGCAAACACAGGGGCCAGGGGTTCAATCCCCGGGCCTGCCGAGCCGGCCCGCCACTGAGGGTCACTAAAATGGCAATTGAGATGGGGCATGATGGTGCACCCCTGTAATCCCAACACTTGGGAGGCTATAAACAGGAGAATAACTACAAATCCAATCTAGTTGTGAGACCCTGAACACCCTGTAGACCATGTCATAAAATATATACACACACACACACACACACAAAGTTTAGATTCTTAAAAAAAAAAAACCACGAAAATTAAAGCCAAATTTGAATCGAATGCAGCCTTCTGTGTTATAGATACTGAGACATTAAGGTCAGCACACAGTATCCTCATCTCATTTTTATCACAGTGCACTCCACAAGCTAAGCACAAATGAATGGATTTTTAGGAAATGTAGTTTGTGTTCACAATGAAATACTGTCTATCTATTAAAAAGAACAAACCACCAGGTGTGGTGGTACACCCCTGTGATCCTAGCACTCAGGAGGCTGAGGCAGGAGGCCTTTGTAATTTTGAGGTCAGCTTGGGCTACAAAGTGAGGTCAAGGGCATCCTGACCTGAAGTACACAGTGAGACCCTGTCTCAGAAAGACAAACAAACAAACAAATAAATAAATAATGCTGTGGAGATAGCTTGGTAGTCTAAGTGCCTGCCTGGCAAGCATAGTGACTCGGGTTCGATAGCTACTGCATGCCGTGCCAGCCACGGAACCCCTGGTGCACCATGCTAGTCACCAAAACCAGGATTGGTGACACAGGCCTGTAATCCCAGTGCTGGGGAGGCTGAGACAGGAGATTCACTACAAGTCCAAACTGCTGAATGGAAAGGGCATGATCAAAATTTATTATACTCCGTGAAACATTGCTGTTCAGAAAAAAAAAGAAAAAATGAAAGGAGGACAAAGGGGATGAAGGGCCAGAAAAATGATTAATGTATGTTATACAATTATAGAAATCTGTTAATATGCATCCCTATGAAGCTGTGTAAACTAGGTGAACTAATAAAAGGTTATGAAAAAAAGATCATAGATTGAAATATATAGAAATGATATGTATATTTACAAAACTTTTCCAGAAAAGAAATGAATATGATCTGGAACTGGTATCTTTAACAATCAATATTCTCAAGATTGTAAGAACAAGAAGAAGAATTAAATTTATACGGATGAAATATTTATAGTTAGTATCTGAAGAGATTTTATATAGTGATTTAAAACATACAATAACTAATAGCTAAATGTGAAACATCAAAATCAGGTTTGTGTCAGTTAAAATTATATTTTTCCTTAAATAGTTCTCTTTGCAAAGATCAACCTATTTATTATTTATAACAAAAGAGTCAACAAACCTACAATTGAACTTGTAATTATATCTAACATATTAAATTTGTTCCCAATTATTATATTAATGTTATGTTTACTTGAAAATTGTGTTGCAGTACTAATTACGTGTCTGCTACAATTCTTACATTTAGATCTATTAACTTCTTTCAACAATGTTTACAAACTCAGTAGTAGCACAGTGTTAGTGAATGGCTGATCTGTAATTAAACTTCTGGTAGTGTAACTATAATTTAACAATTGTACATGCATTTTTCCATTGTCCCTGAAGAATGTGTAATTGATGAACAGAAGCAGAATAATATGAAATTTTATGCACATATTAAAATGTAATGGGTTAAGCTACAGCATGAAATTATAGCCATTTTAAAATTTCACAGCTTTTAAGTAATAATTGGGAACATATTTTAGTGAGAAATAATTATCATTCTCTGACTCTTCTTGCTTTGTTTTATAATTGTTTTCAGACTCATAATATGAATTTAAAACACCTATTTATCTTAAGAGAAAAAACCAATGTTATTAGACAATTATTTTTTTCAAATCCTTGTCTTCATAATTATAGGCACACAATTTTTTAGGGATAACCTTCTTAAAGAAAAATGAAGTGCTAAATAAGTATAACATAATTTATATTTAACAGTAAGTGAAACCACTAGAACCTGGAGGGTACAATAGATAGAATAAAATAGAAACTGAACTTAAGGATTAAACAATAAAAATGAGAAAAAGAAGAAAAGGTAGGAAAAATGAAGGAGGGAAAAACATGCAAGTACATCAGGATGGCTGAGATGAGTGTACTCCTAATTTAGATCTTTCTTTTTTTTTTTTTTCCTGTACCAGGGATTGAACCCAGGACCCTGCGTTTACCAGGCAAGTATTTATTTTACTGAGCTATCTCCCTGTGCCCTCCATTAGTTTTTTTTTTTAAATAGCAGTCAAATGTTTAGAATTTTCACCTTGAGTAACTCCGCATGCTGATATTTGCAATCTGAGCTACTACATTGAGATTGAGGACAATAATGTGTAATACAAAACCCACAGTTGAATACCTCTCATCTTGGTCTTCTAAATGTTTATCTTTTCTGATGTCTTTTGAGTTATTATACTGTCTTTAAAATAAAATAAAAAAGAAGAAAAATTAAGATTTCTTGAGAGCAAACTCCAATATTCAATTGCTTCCCTAATTTTGTATAACTATATCTGTTAATCTGAATAACAGATTTGATGATAAAAATAGATAATGTAACAATTGTTAATTAGCTATTCCTGTTTTTAAAATGTGTAACACAAGTATTGTTGTATGATATCCTGTTGCTGTCCTTTTTCAATTTGTTTTTGTTTTTGTTTTTGTTCTTAAAAATAAAATAAAATAAAATATTAAAAGCTGCATGGTAGACAAAAAATAGAAAGAAACTGAAAAACTTATGGTTTCTTAAAAGCAAGCACTAATAATTATTTGTCCAATCTTGCATAACTATTTCTGTTGACTGAGTAACAGATCTGAAGATAAAAATAGACAATATAACAACCATTGTTAATTAGATATTCTTTTTAAAATCTGCAACATACGTACTGCCACATGTTGTCTTATTTATGTCTTCGTTTCTGCCATTTGTTTTTGTTTTGTTTATACTCTTCAAAATAAAATAAAATAAAATAAATGAGCTTTCTATGTTTAAATTTATTTAAGCATGGAAGTGTATCAGATAATATGCTCATTTGCATGTAAGAAAATATAAAGTTATTGAAGTCATAATTTGAAAATGGTGAAAAGTCCTCCCGGTCTTATCTAACATCAAATATTCCTAGGGTCAATTTCCAAAAGTTCAACAACAGAAGTAATTAAAGTACTTATAAACATGCTAATCAGTGTGTATATCCATAAGTGGAAATTGATGTCATTGTATATTTGTTTTGTGGGTGTGCATGCATACATAAAATAATTTTTAATTAAGCAGGGAATACTGCTTACTTGATCCACATCGCCAAGTGCATTTTGAGGATCTGGGTTCAATTTCATGTTTCTTAACTCCAATATTAGATAAAAATCGAGGTACAGATTACTACCTAGTTTAAAAAAAATGGAAGCATATTTATTGGGAAATAATCTATGATTATACACTCTTAAAGCACTGTACCAATTATCCATAGTCAATGTACACATAGTTAGGATTAGTAATATATAATCATATCAATTAATAAGCATATTTATAGTATACCCAAATAATTGATACTTATATTGTATAAATATAGATATATATTGCTTAGTATTCATGGACAGTGATGACTGTAGAATGCCTGTGGACAGCAAGACGGAAACACAACTCCTTTAAATGGCCAGGCATGGTGTGCAGCTCCTTCCATGTACTCTATCTCTGTATTACATGTAATATCAAAGACAAAATAAATGTTATATAAATAGCTGTTTCTTCACGCACGTTCAACACAAATGAGATTACTCTTATGACTATGTTTGATATTGATTGAATGCATGAATTGTCAAATCTAATTCTATAAGAAGTAAACTATAGTGTGTGGATGTATGCAGTCAATATATATATATATATGTATATATATATATATATATATATATGTGCCCACAACAATGCATATATCTGTATGTGTTTATAAATATGTGTGTATGTGCATATATATAAGAATACAAATTATGATCTCACATCAATTTCTCTGAAGGTGTCAGAGCTTTCATTTAGGTAAGATGATTTCTGGCTTGCTATAATTTGAATGTGTGCTCTCTCCAAATCCCCTGTTCAAATTCAACCCCACTTCAACAAAATAGAAATTTGAGATGGGGAGGTCATAAGAACTCACCATCATGAATTAATTAATGCCATTATTAAAAAAATGATTTAGAAAATGGGCTCTCAGCTGGCTCCTCTACCTAGAGCCACGTGATGGTACACCTAAAGATGCACTGCTATCTATGCAGGCCTTATTCTTAGAAACCTAAATTTGCAGAAGTGTGAAGAAATACGTTTGTTCTCTTCAAAATACACAGATTCAGTAACAGTAGCACAAAATGCAGTGAAAAATGGGACAGCCTCCTGTTTCTCACAAGTGCCACATCTGCTCACCTATAAACAGTGGCATGTGTGTTCATTTTCTAAGACTGTGTAATGAGGAAATGCAAAGGAAGCATCCTCTGAATCTATATTTGATCAAACTTCTCATTCTTCATATTTAATTACAGTAAATTTAGAAGTTTATATGAAGTTATATTTAATTGTTTGCTTTCCTATACAGAAGAGGCCTGAATCTTGAAATTCAGTAGACCGTGGCCTTCTAATTTGTACTCTAAGTTTTGCTCCTAAAATCCATCAAAGTTGTATTCACGTTGGCATAACATCATTGCTCCAGAGGAAGTCTCTGCGCATAGAAAGGAAAAACTGTCATGCAAAGACGCCCCTCACTTCCCCATAATTCGTCTCTGCACCAGGAGCCATGGATCACTTCTCTTGGATAAAGTCCACGAACAAAATAATATGGGATAGCTTCTTGCAGTGTGGGTTAATAGTATCTAGCCTATATACCTAGAGGTTACTGGTATACTGAGCAGTGGTTAATAGCTTGCTTATTTAATTTTTCAATTTGAATGCCTAGATAATGCTGGAGGCAGTACAGATATATAAACAACTTGTTCTTGGCCTCAAGAGGTTATTATTGCTTGGAATGAGCAATTATTCAAGATATCCTCCGGGGATGTGTGATGTGACAGATGACACATTGGCACTATTTAGAAGCAGCGTGCCAGATGGCCAAAACCTGCAGTGGTGGAATGAGGACAGTAGGAAGAGTCCTGGGGCAAAACAGCGATTCTGTAGCAATTTGGTGGCAGCAGCACTTGGTAGCTTGACGGACCAGTTTCTAAGGGTTGGAAAAAGGACATAAACTCCAAAAACATATTTGAAAAATAGCTTAATGGGAACAGAAACTAGGCTCATTTCATGAATTAGTGTTTGCTGATAAAATTACCTTCTATGATAAATTGATGGCTTTTTCTTTTTATGATACAATGTCCAAAATATAGTAATATTTCATATTTCACTTTAAAATGTGAAATGTTACTTGATAAACCCCATGAAAAATGTTTTGGCTATTATTCAGCTTGCAAAACAAAATTTTCTTTAAATTAAACTTTTTATAATTATATTTTCTCTCTTCACAGTCTGCTACATGCACTGATCAGGACGATTTATTTCTGTCCTCAAGAAGTAGGAGATTAGTGAATAGCACGTGTGAAAGGGATTATGAACACTAATGGGTGTTAGAAGAAAGAAAGGCAGAGTATACTCTGATGCTTTTATGCAGCTTATTTGCAACAGTTTTTAGAAAAGCAGGCTGTACTGATGGGTTACCAGGTACTCAAGGGCAACTGCAGGTATTTTCTATTTGTGCAAGCTTAGGAAATTCAGTTGTTTATATTTGAAATAAAAGTGATGTTAATTTTCTAGAAGAGCAGAAGTTGTCATTATCAAAGGGAATACTCACTCTTAATTTAGATTTTATTTTTAAGATAATTTAATATGACTTAAGGAAAATGTACTGATGGCAAAACAGTGTTGATTTGATAACCTTTACAGTAAGACTTAGAGCTGACTGACAAATTTTAATATTTTTTTCAAAATAATCCCATCCATTCTACACTATTAATATTTCCAATAAACTATGCAAAGTTTATGAAGTTTACAAAATATTTTTGCTAAGGTTTTAATTGGATTACAATGCACTTACAAAGCCTTTCTGGCGATCACAAGAACCTGTGTTCCATTTCAGTCACTAAAACAAACAAGCTAGCACATTTATAAAGTTGCATTAATGAGTTTTCCATTGCTGGGACATAATACCCTGAACTTACAACTAATATATATTAGGTTTAATTTGGTTCATGTTTCTTGGGGATGCAGTCCATGTTCTGTGAATCCAAGGAAGAAAAGTTATCCTATACATGCATGGTTGAGCAAAGCTACTTGATTCAGGACAGCCTGGAAGTGGTGCAATACCAGAACAACAGCTTCAGGGTCAGCTTTGAACGCCAAGGCCTTGACTCATGACCCGCCTAGAAATACGTACCACCTGTCCCCTCTGATCCTAAACCCAATCAAGCCAGCCATCTACATGAACACTACATCTGAACTCTTGTTAACTTCATGCCAATATAATCCTTTAAACCTATTATAAGCTCTACACAAAGTAAAACAAAGGTTAATAATTCTTACACAGTATCACTATTTCCTAGGAACTGGAATCCTACAGCCTCCACTTACGTCTCTGCAAGAAACAGAGGTGGTCAGGCCCATGGGAATCTGTGGACCATATTCGGAGACTGCTCAAATTTGCTGTGAGGTTGGGCCAAATGAGGAAGTGAGAAGTCAATAACATCACCAGCATGGTCTGTGTGCACCCTGTGGACCCAGGAAACCCACCAGAGGATTCTGCTGCTCTACTCAGACACACTGATGTGCTGTAACAACTAGAACATTTGAGTATTGAGGATGTGCTGGCCTGAAAATAAGTGGGTAAAAATTCTCACATCATTTATTGTAGATCTTCAAAAACATTTCAGTGTGTACAATTCTCTTCTAGGTGTCATCCGATTTAATTTATTATGATTTGATAAACT
>NDGN011139983.1:0-10459 GCA_002564285.1 Tympanoctomys barrerae | reverse complement strand
ACTAATTGGTTTTGAAACTGTCTTATTGCTATTTGTTTCTCAATAAAATTATTTTTTAAAAAATGAATATATTGGGTTTGACAGTGCTCTGCCTTCTGTACACACTTGTGTTATCCTCCTCTTCTAATTCAGGGCATCAGCTTACTGAAGCTTTAAATCAAGGACTCTATATGCTCTTAGACTTTGCCCTGATGCACAGCAATAAATAGGAACATAAAATAGGATACATGGGGGGAGGGACTCTAATGTGGTTCTTGCTGAATCCAGGGTAACATCTTTGGGGGGAAAAAAGGTCTTTCTGTTTTCCATCCTTCATCCTCACTATAGCTCTGGAACATCCTTCTTGTTCATGTACTTTATTTAAAAGTCTATGCTATATTTGTGAAACTCAATAACTATGCTTAAATTTTCTGTTCTATGCAAAGAAGGAAAAAATCTTTTTCTTTTTCTTTTCTTTTCTTTTTTTCAGGACAGGGAGCAAACGTAGGGCCTTCTGCACATGCTGCAAGCACTGTATCACGGCAGTACATCGCCAGCCCTGAACAGCCATGTCTTGGTCTCCCCCACAATGAGTCTTATGGCAAATGTTCTGCTTGCTCACTGGAAGGGACTATTCATCGCTTCTATGGCTGGCTCCCCACTTTTTCATGTTGGCAACTGTTGTTGGCTTCTTGTGCATTTAACCAGGTAAGTGGCTTCTGCATGTTGCCATGTTTTTCTGCTTTAAGCAGCAAGATCTTCCTCTATGCTCTGGCACAGGTACAGAACAGGGAGCGAACCTAGGGCCTAACTGGATTAGAGGAATCTGGGGTATATCAGGAAAACAGCTCCAGTTTAGGTGAAAACTGCCATGATGACCTTCCATGAGACACCCCCACAAGGGTACACACCTGTAGCCCCAGCACTCCGAGAGGCTGGAGAAGAAGGATTCCCAAGGCTGACTCCATACTGGGCAACTCAAAGACTTAGAAAGATCATATTTTAAATTTAATAAAAGAAAATCATTACAAGCCTGGGGAGGTAGCTCAGTTCAAAGGCCTTGGGTTCAATCACTAATACAGCAAAAAATGAAAATGAAATTAAATAAAACAAAACACTTCAGACTTTAGAGGCTGCTGGTCCTTTTGAAAGAAACCGCAGTTTCATTTGCTATCACCTGCTTTGGCCTGTGCTCCTTCAGAGAACTGCCTGCCTTTCAGGACTGAGTGAATAAGAGCCATTGATTTAGTGCTTCGAGCTCTCCCACAATTCAGTCATGAAAATAAGATCTGGCCTTGGGAAAAAAAAAGAAAGAAAAAATTTACCACTTCCTGCCCAGAAGTGTTGTTCAAGCAGAGACAGTGTCTGCTCCATGCTAGTTAACTAGGTAACTTTGTCATTTATCAAAGATCATTACTAACATAGCAAGCCAAATGCCGAACACAAAAATAGATCCCTCTTCTGAGGTTCAGACGTAAGATATTTTCCATGTTTCCAAAAATATAAAAATGAAAAATTTAAAGCCTTAACTTTTCTTCATAGCAAAGTTCTATGGGAGATTTCCTAATTAAAAATGCTGGTGGGCATGGACCAAGCTTTTTCAGAGAAAAGGAAGCCACACACAGAGGTCATGTTCATCTTGCAATTTCAATAAAAAAAGATCACCCGGCATTAACATGCCTTTGATGAGGCCTCGTTTATTATTTTTTGTTATTTCTCAATAATCATACAACTGGCCTAATCACACAATGAGCTTTGTAATAATGAATTTTCAAAAGAAAGCAAACATTTCCTTTGAGGTTATATTCCCCAGTGAATTTGGCATGCCCTGGTTTGAAGACTTTCATCTCCAAGTAGGCCAGGGTTTCTCTTTTATCTAGCTGCCTTGCCTTGTTGGAAATTTCTTTGACACACAAAGGAAAAGCTACAAAATATCATCCCGTCTTACCTGAGATTTCAAAAGTACTCAGTGAGAAAGATAAGATCTGCCCCTGGATTTTCTCTGTCCCTGGCAAATATTTAGGAAAATCACATTTCTGAGTACAGTGTTGAGTTCCTGAAAATTTTCATGAAGTGTGTGCCACTTGACAACACTGAATGAGTCAAAATTAGGGTTACCTCTTTAGTCAATGGCTTGTGATTTTATTACACAAGGCCACAGACTTACTTAGGACGAGCAAAGCCATCCACATAACAACATGACAAAGTTTAAGATGGAAGAAGCTATTGACAGACCTGTCTAGCTGGGGCATTTCCTAACTCAAACATCTTCCAAATACCTCTCCTGAAAGGTGATTGTGCAACCTGTAAGACCTCGAGACTCAGAAGTTGTCAGGCTGGTGTCCTCAGTCAAAGTACTATAAACATGCACTGTCCACATCAAAACCATGGTAAGTGGTCTTCATCACCATGGAAACCTGCCCCCTGGATTTTTGTCTTTTTCTTCAGAACACAGTCATTACTGAAACAGATGGTCATCAGATTTCTGAGTTAGAAAGCTAAACAGTGAGCTCTGCATCATCAGGGACCCAACTCATATGTTTAAATTCAACAACCTCACCCTCCCTGTAGCTAGCACAATTTGTTGACTTAGATGACTCAAGACAGAGATGAAAGTATATGCATTTTTGAGCTCTCTTCTACCACAAACTCAACTCCTTTCCTTTATCTGTAGTACAATAAAGCAAAACAAAACAAAACACCTTAAGCTGAGATTAGAAGTTACACAAGGATATCAAAGTGAGTCTACATAAGGACACTAGTTATTCCAACACCAGAAAAGTTAGTAAACTAATTAGCAAAATTTACTGAGGATTGTTAGCCTTTAAGGAGGAGGAGAAGCTTTCTTTCCCCCACAAAAGTGGAGGAAGCCCTAATTAATCTCGTGTTCTAAGATACACCTTTTATTGGAAGCTATGTTTTTATTTTTAATTAGTTCAATAAATGCCAAGGGGCAGATTTCTCTATTTAGTGAACTCCCCAGGCTATAGAGTCATTCAAGGAAATTAGCTCCATTTCAGCCTTTGATCCTTAAACACCAAGGTCTGCAATTTTGCTGTACCAATGTCAGTGTGTAAGACTCTGTAGAAGAAAAGGTCTCAGTGTCCTTTAATGTCCCTTCAAATATGTAAAACTAGGTAGCATCAGGGAAGGAGGACCCTATCTACATGAACCAAAGAACAAAGTTGACCATTACCTATAGAGGAGGGATTGCGCTGAACTTATCCCAGCAAAAAGAAAGAAAAATACAAAGATTAGACTTTTTTAGGGAAATCTTTGAATCTTCTTTTGTGCCCAGTAATCTTCATGTACTGAAGACACTTAAGTCTCTTTTTGGCATTTAATCTAAATATATATCTCCAGTTGTCTAAGCTGCCTCATTAAAGTAAAATAATATCACAATATGGAAAGCTTTTACAATAAAAGAATTTTTTTCTAATCCTAGCCTGTGACTTATTTCAAGGCATGCAATAATGTGATGTTCCCTCAGACTTTATTTTATTGCCTCTTGGCTGGGGTTCCCATTTTCCTGCTCTTTACTTATTTTTTTCTGATGCTATTAAAAGGTAAACTTACTCATGCAACTCTTAAATTATGTATTTACATGATAAAATCACATTATAATGAGACCTTTTAAAAACCCTATCCTTAATTTTTTTTTAATCTGTGCAGTTTCCTTCCTATGCTTAAAATAAGTAGACTGCTATTAGACTTTAAATTTATTTTCCATAAGAAGATCCTTTTAAATATACATTTAAATATATAATTCATATATTTAAAAGAGTCTCTGTCTATGTTTTCATAGAATTTAACCTGAAGGTTCTGTTCTCCCTGTGCTAAGTAAAATTTGAGAATTGCCTCATATCCACAAATGTTATGTTCCCTCATGCAGCTATAAAGGCTTGGTAAACATTTGTTCTGCATTACAGATTTATGATCTGCTTTTGTTCCTCTGTGGCCCCTACTTTTCAGCCATATTCCTCCATAATTATTCTCTCCTCGCTTCCCAGATTCAAAGGTCCATTTCCCCAAATTCTTCTTGAAGCTCCACAAGTGTATCAAGTTTCTACTTTAGCATAGTGGGACTATCACACAATCTGTAACTCTCAGACTCATATACAATGATATTTTAATTGTGTGTCTTAGTTGCAAGATATCTGATCACGTACTATTAACCAAGTTCCTGTATTTACTTTGGAGCAATATTTCTTTCCTGGGGCTCATTTGGCTAGTTTCACATTCTGGTGTAATAATATATCATACACAAACTTAGGGAAGAAATTAGAAAAACAGTCTATTCATAAGAAGTATTTAAGAGGCCTACTGGGTTGGAAGGCTTTCTTCTCTAGTTGAGATCACTTTATTTATTTTTCAGAAAGATTAATCTATAAACTGCATCCTGTGTGAGACCTTCATAGTAGGCAGAGTGGACACCAAGACATTCTGCACTCTTCCTTTGGGTAACAGAGCATCTCCAAGCCTGTGACAGCCACTCTGCCGCTCAAGATGATGGCTCCGGAACAGAACCCCTTGCCTCTTATTGCCAGGTCCCACTCTGTGCTGGGACCTTTGCCACTCTCTCTCTCTCTCCTGCAGTTTCAAGGATTAATCCTGGTTTTAATTCATCTATGCTGTTCCACTCCCCTGCCAGATGTACCAGCGGATAACCATTACCACAGCCCATATAGAAGACATTCCTTCTGAAAGGCCTCGCCGGGGAAGCTGATACAGATCACTAAGTTTACAAAAGCAGAATCCCCATCCTTGAAACTCTGGTTTGTATAAAGGCACTTTTGTTGAGGTAGCCACTGATTTGTTGACATTGCATTTGTGTTGGGTTGCCTAATTCTGCCTGCCTGGAGCTGTTGGCCATGAGAACTTACTCTATCTTTTTTTTTTTTTTCTTTTTCTTTCCCTTGAAATTGAGGCTCTTCTGGGCTCTTATCCCTCATCTTACTTTGTCCCAGTGTTTGCTCAGAGTACCAAAGGGAGAGGGAGAATAACACTTTATGCTGCTGTTCTACACACACACACACACACACACACACACACACACTCCTGTCCCCAATCTCATTGCTCCAGTTGCTATGACCATGGAACAAATTAACAAATTACTCCCTAAAACTCAACTACTCGAAGCAATCAGTTCTTTACAGTCACGAAGTTTGTGAACTAGAGATTTGGTGAAAGTACAGCAAAAATTGCTCTTAACTGCTCAGCAATTTCTACAGCATTAATGGGGAAAAGTCGCACACCTTGAAGTAGCACATCTGCTGGGGGCTCTGCCCTTACATGTCTCCTGGATGGTGTTGATCTTCAGTGGGGACCTTACCCAGCAGGTTCATATGGGCCTACTTGGTGTGCAATGGCCCCACAGGAAAGGACAGCCCAGGGGTCCACTCTGAGACTCTAGCACAGGAGTGGGACACTGAGGCTCTTTGCTGACAGTAGCTTTCTCCATACTTGCATGGCCCACAAGATTCACATCCAAAGGCTAAGTAGCTAGTGTGGCCCTTTTATGCACATCTTGGGCCTTTGTCTCCCTTATATGGTAACATACTAACAAACCACAGGCAGGTTGGGGACACCTACGTTACAGTGCCATGCCAGAACTATACCTGGGTACACAGAAATTAATGGTGCCATGCCGACTTTCTTTACTCTGAGAATGTCCATATTCCTCAAGGGGAGGCTCTGCCATTCTTTAGGGAGGGACCCTAGCACAGTCCCCCCTTTGATACTCAGACCCCCATATTTTTGGTCAAAGCGTACCATCTTGGCCTAGAGGCCTCTATTTCCATGACATTATCACGTGTATAGCCACTTTGCATTTGATCATTGCCAATCCCAGCACTTGGGAGGCTGAAGCAAGAAGATTGGCATGACTTTGAGGCCAGGCTGGGCTACATAGTGCGATCAACTTGGCCTGCATAACAAGACCCTGTCTCAAATAACCCCCCTCCCAACACGAAAAAGACTAACATTCATCTATTGGCTCCATGAGGCTGGAGACAGAGCCTATAACCGGGGGAGCCAGCCAGGGTAGAAGCAGACAAGTTTCTACAGCCATGAGCATAACACCTATGAGAGTTTTGAATCCCCCAAACATGAAGAACCATCCCCGAAACAACTCCCTGTGGCTCCAGCCTTTTCATGTCTAGACTGGGACATGAGCAGTGTCTTTTCCTCCTGAGTTTATTAAGTCCTTCTCTTTATATAAGGCCCATGTATGTGGAGGATTGTGAAAGCACACTTAGTCTATGTTTATATTAACACATATGCTGCTAATTAGAGGGCATGAGGTAGCATGACAAGTGCAGCTTTTTGAGTTGAGGTCCCTTTTGCCAGAGAGTTTGCCTCAGTGTTGGATGTCAAGGTTATCACAGAATACCCAGCAAGACACTCTCCCTCACAAAAATGCTACTGTCAGGGAAATACCCAGCATTAGAGTCCCTGAGAGCTGATACCTCAAATCTGGTCTGCTCAACACCTCATCTATAATCTCAACATAGCCATAATCTACCTGGCCAGCCTGAGAGACAGTAAAGTTGTTGGGTTCAGAATTAGAACTACTTCTAGGTGAATGCATGGATTCTCCTATAACATCCCCTGATACTTGATCATTCAGATATTAGACTGCTTATATTGTCCCTTCATTCCAGTAGGGTCAGTCCTGAGTGAGACCCCTGGACTCTTAACTTTTACCCCATAGTCAGTTTGTCAGCCTCTGTTCCCAGGCCACTATGCAAAACTCCCAAAGCAGGGCACCCTGGGTGACAGAGTAAAGATTCTTGGATGGAAATGATACTGGCCAATGCCATGACCCCAGCACCTGGGTTAAAATACCCTCTGGTTCACTGGTCCACTCCTGGATATGAGAAAAAAGGTTTAGTCACTTCTGAAAGTCCCAGGCCTGGAGCATGTAAAGCCTTTTGCTGTACTTGTTCCTACAACAGAGGTTCTCATTCTCTCTGCTTTGTAGCTTCATAAAGGAGTTTTGTTGGGACTGAAGAGTTAGGTATCCAGATCCTACAGAAACCTGCAGGTCCAAGGAACTCTTCAACCTGGCATTAGGTTGTGGGGACTGACTGAGCAAACTGCCTGTTTCCTCTCAGGCCAGAGTAGATGCTGTCTCCATGAGAAATGGAAACCAAGGTATTGCACCTTCTCCTGGCAAATCTGGGACCTTCTTCCTGGAGTCTGTGTAGCCGGCCTCCCACAAGAGAGTAAGGAGCTGCCGCATTCCTTCCATGCAGTCCATGGAGACCTTCCCACCAGCAGCAAATCACTGACATATTGAAGCAGGACGTGGCCATGCTGACCTGTTGGGCAGGCTGTCATATCAGTAGCCAGTGCAATGCCAACGATGGTCAGAGAATTTTTCAATTTGGGGGGCAGGCTTGTCCAAGTCAGCTGGTCTTTTCACTGTTTTCTGGATTGTACCAGTGGAGGGCAAAGATGGGCTGGCTTTGTGGGCCAGCTGGCTGCAGAGGAAGGCATCTTTGAGGTCTAGACATATGAAGAAGGCAGCTACAATGGGGATGAGACCCAAGAGAGTGTAGGTGATGGGACAAACCAGTACAGGGTGACAGTGGCCCGGCTTATCACTCACAAATGCTGAACTGACTGATCATCATCTGTGCCCGGCTTCTGGATTGACAGGAGAGGTGTCTGCTAAGGTGACTGGCAAGGTCAAGGATCCCACACTTCAGAAGCCTCTTGGGTGTTTCTGGAACCTGATCCATCCCTTTCAAGGGATGAGTATTATTTTTGGTAGATTGTCTCTGACCTTGGCTTTAGCTCTACAATTACTGAAGGTATGTTCTGGGCTAATCCAGGTGTGCTGCCTTCAGCCCATAACCCAGGGAAGCACAGGTCCCTGTTGTGGCCTCTCTATGACACTGTAGGACTGCCATTCTTCTTAGGGAATCATAAGGGTCACGATTTTTGCCTCTGGTTTACCCATAGTTCAGAGCAGCCTGTCTGTGGGAGTTGAATTTTATTTAGGCCTGTAGTTTTTATAACAGATCTCAACACATTAAAGCCATAGGACAATTAAGGAGACATAAGAATTAGTGGCCCTAAGCCATAGGAGGTTGCCATGGAACCAAAGATTGGAATTTCATAATTGCTTCAGATTTTTGTTCAGGCCAAGACCTTTCTCCTGTCTGTCTCATTCACATGCAAACACAAAATGACTCCAACCTGTCACCAATGCCTTAGGTTTGAGGTTTCAGTTTCAGTGAAACTCACTCAGGTAGCCCTGAGAGTGGATCAGGCTCTCCTACCTCTTAGGAGCAAGTATAACAAAACAAATTCAGGTTCTTACCAATCTGCCGGGAAACACTCCCTGAGCTAGTTTCTGAGCCTCCCTGGGTTTTAATGTGCAGCTGGGGTTCTCAGCTTGGTATGCTCGGAGGGGCTAGTCTCCCTTACAGATCAAATGGTCTGTTGACTTCAGGGAAGTCACTTTTCCTGGCACTCTGAAGTCTGTGCCCTGGTGATAAAAGAGGCACAAATGCACTGGCTCTGAATCCCAGATGAACCCTTCCCACCCCCCAAGAAATGTTCTGGGGTTCTCATACAAGAGAGGTGAGGTACAGAGGTGCTTTCCAGGCCGTAGTTTTAGTCACACCAGCACAGGACCAAGGGATTAGTATTCAAAGGCTGAGTGCCAAGCATGATGGAGTCCAGCCCTCTATACACCTTTTGGGTCTTTCTCCTCCTTTTGTGGTAACACACTAACTCCAGGTAGATTGAGTATAGCCTGTGTCCCAGAGCCATGCCAGGTCTACACATGGTCACATAGGAACTAGTTGTGTCCTGTCAGCTTCCTTTACTCTAAGACAATCCAATTTTTGTTTTGTTTTGTTTTGTTTTGTTTTGTTTTGTTTTGTTTTGTTTTGTTGGAACCGGGACAGGGGATTGAACTCAGGCCCTGTGCTTTCCAGGCAAGTGCTTATTCTACTGAGCCATCTCCCTGGCCCCCAGTCCAATTTCTTAAAGGTCCACATTTCTTAAGAGGGAGGTTCGGCCACATTCTTGAGGGAAGGATCCTACTACAGTTCTAATTGTTGAGTATTGTTGAGCAAACAGGATGAAACTGCACAGCCTTGTCAACTGAATCATAATAGTTACACTGTACTCTATTAGGTATAGGCAAGAAAAAAGTGAATCTGAATTTCAGAAGAAAAAACATAGGCCTATGTCACAATCGGAGAAATTTACAGTCATGATTTGAAAGCTTTTAAATGTTACACTCCTCCTGGGTCCACCATTGGGTAGGAACAAAGCTTCCAGCCCATGGGAGACACTCTAGATCCAAACTGCTGTCAGCCACCTGTGTCCCACCTCAAGCCCTCGGGTGGAAGAAGCACATTCTCCCTCCCCTTACCTTTTGTTCCAGGTGGGCTTCCAACAGATGCAGGAAATCCCATTTACAGAAGGGCCGCATGCTTTACTAAGGCTGACAATTCAAATGTTAGTCCTCTCTAGAAGCACCTCAGAGACACATGCAAAAAGCTCTAACCCAAGTCTGGGCACCCTGGATCCCAAGCAGATTGACATGTAAAATTACTTACCATTCCATTTGGAAAGGTATAGTGGGAACTTCTTCCCAGATTCATTCATTCATTCATTCATTCATTCATTCATTCATTCATTCAGAGAACCAATGTTTATTTAATTCCTTGTTATGCTAGGTTCAATGAGATGAGCTAAGAATGCAACAGGAAAGCTAGAGGCAATGAGGCAGTAGAAGAGTATATTTCATAACATTTACATTAACTTGGCTCCTCTATGAGTCTCAATCACAAAACACACAATAATTGAAAAATAAAATGTTATTCCTTTACTTTGAAAGTTAGAGCATCCTCTCATCTAGACTTTTTGCACCATGGTACTGCAAACTGCCTAGCAGCTGTTGTTTGTGGTATTAATATGAAATCAAGGGGAAATATAATCAAAAATTCCCAAATATATATCCATATTTAATTCATTTTTCAGATGCCCATTTCAAAAGTTTAATTCATTTCACCTGGTTACAATTTAAAACCTAGCAAGGGATAAGATGGTTTGGAAAATATAATGAACAATGTAAAACTATGCAGTGTATAATTTTCTCAATTCTATAATGGCGTAATTGGCTGGTCTTTTTAAGAATCAAGTCAACATGGAGACCAAAGGAATGGTAATTTTTCTGTTTTAGAAGATTTCCCATCATAGTTCTTTCAAACATAGGAAGTTCCAAATAGACATTTCTGCCTCTTAGAGACCTCTACTAGTATTATAGTCATTATCATAGTTATAAGTATGGAGATATTAATAACTATAATCATTTTATTCTTTTTATTTTTTACAGTAACCATAATTATTGAATAACAATAGGTATATTGGTAAACAACTTTCTTCATTTGCATTCAATAAATGGGAAAAATATCCAGTGTATATGTAGACCCTTAGTATATATAACGTACAAATA
>NDGN011139881.1:0-13019 GCA_002564285.1 Tympanoctomys barrerae | reverse complement strand
TCTTTCTTTCTTTCTTTCTTTCTTTCTTTCTTTCTTTCTTTCTTTCTTTCTTTCTTTCCAGTGGCCCGCTCAGCCCACCCTGGGGGCAGGGCTGGTGTGGCATCTGATGATGGAGACTGAACCGTGGTCCCTGCCCCTGCCTAAGCTTGCCTAAGCAGGCGCTTTAGACCACTGAGCTATCTCAGTGGCCCTTACAGCCATTTCTGAAGTATGACTTAGAAAATAAGTTGAGCTGTTGCAACAAAAGTCCCCACAGGAGTTTAAATGAAGTAGAATTTTATTTTTCTCTTACATAACTGAAAGCAAGGTAGGTGTGCAGTGCAGGGCAAGTAGTGGGACTGCCCAAGCTTCTGGGGTGGTGGGACAGCTTTGCCACCATCAATGCATAATTTTGTTGCACAGATGAGGGCAGGATCCTTGCTGTCCCATTTCCTAGCCATCAGGACAAGGGACTCAAAGCCTGGCCTCTTTCTTTTCATGGATGGGACACAGAAGTTGATCATATAGCTTCCATTTGTGTGGTTTGCCCAGAACTCACATGATTTTCTTTAATTACAAGAAAGGTTAGGTATTGTAGCTTCTGTCTGTGAAGATTCATGCACCAAAATTGGTAGTGTCATGCTTTTATCTTCTTTCTCCCACTGTTAGCACATAATCTATGTGCAAGTTCAGGGAGTTCAACTTCCAAACGATTTCCATTGTTTTCCATATTCCAGACTATGACACCTAGCCACAGTGACCTCTGCACAGTAGCCTCCCGGCTGGTTTGTGTGCCTGCCTGACCTAAGTCCCTCTTCACATAGTAGTTCCCATTTATTAAACACATGAAGTAAGTCATCACTCCTCTTTTGAAGCCTTTTGGGGGTCTTGCCATTACTATAGAATAAACCAAAACTCTGCCTTGTAATTCACTAAGGCTTGGTAAAGACCCGACTGAGTCTTGTCCACTTGGTGCTGTCCTTGTGCCCAGGGTTCCTGTCCATTCAGCATTCAGGCCATTCTGGCTGCTGTCTTTTTCTAGAGCACAGTGGTCTCTTCCCTGCCGTAGGCCCTTACACCCACTGTTACTTGTCCAGGGAAGCTTTCTAGTGGGGCCTCTGCCTGGTTGGTTCGCTTGCATTCCTCGGCAGGCAGCACAAATGTCAACTATTCTGAGAATGTTTCGTGATGCCCTTTCATAGCAGCAAGTCTTGTTCCTAGCTGCTCCTTATCATATCACTTTTATATAACAATTCCAGTTATTTACTTACTGATTTTTATTTGTTTCCTTTTAGTGAATAATGGTGCTTGGGAGGATGGCTTGTTGCTTAGGCTCTGGCACCTAAAAGGAATGCAGCAAATGTCCACTCAGTGAATTAGTGAATTACTAAATTAGTTGGATGATATATATATATATATATATATATATATATATATTTCCCTCATATGCTTATTTTTGTGGTAGTGGGTATGAACCCAGGGCCTTCACAGTAGGATATGTTCCTAGCTCTTTTATATTTATTATTTTGAGGCTGTGTTCGAATTTATGATCCTCCTGCCTCAGCTTCCCAGAGCAATGAGATTACAGGAATATCTTGTTATTATAGACAGCTAAATTAGGTAGAAATATTACAGGCAGTCAGACAGGGCTAGACCCTCAAGGGAGTCTGTGCAGATGATGGGAACACATTAGAGCTGTAGCTGGAGGTCCAGCTATTGAAGGCCAGGGCTCCATGCCTCCCTGAGGGATAAGCAATAAATTGAATATGATGCTCACCTGGTCTAGTAAAGTCTGGATAGATATTAGTCACCCAGGTAAGTGACCAGGACCTCACAATCCATCACTTCCTGAGAGGGTCTTTGTTTTTTCCAGGTACCTTTGCTGTGTGACCTGCTTCCCCAGTGGGCCAATATTACCTAAAGAACCATAGTTGGAATCTTATTGGTTGATCATAGTTTTGACCGCAGTTGAACCCACCTTGTGATTTTGAATCCACTTTGTGATTTTGTACCCACCTTGTGATTTTGCTGTATAAAGCTTCCTGAGAAGTAAGCTCATTGGTGACCCGCTTTTGGGCCTTCTCCTATCTCTCAGAATCTATCTTTCTCAATAAATAGGTGAAGAGACCCTTACATGGAGTTGTCTCCATTAGCTTTCTTTCCTAGATGTACTGTGTGCTATAGCTGAGCTATGAATTTGTTATCCTCTCCTGCCATCAGCGGTTTTAGCTATTCTCCTTTCCTATACATGGAGCACCCCCACTCCCAAGCAGAAATTGTGTTCATGACCTATTATCCAGACTCTATAATGTTAATCTTATTTGGGGAAAAAGAGGAGATTTCACAGAAGTGATTAAGTGAAGAATCCTGAGATGACAGCATTGTGCACTAACTGGGTGGCCCATATATCTAATGACAAAAGTCCTTGTGAAGGCAGACTCATGAAGCTCACAGAGAAAGTCCTATGACCAGGAAGCCAGAGAGCAGTCATGCAGCCAGGTGCCAAGCATTCCTGGGATGCCAGGAGCTGGAAGAGGCTGGGAAGGACTGAAGTGTGCATAGTCCTGCTGCGGTTTTATTCCAGGCATCTGGCCTCTCAAGCTGAAAGGGAAATAAATTTCTATTGTTTTAGGCACTCCAATAATTTTTAGTAAAAATGTGTCCCTAATGTTGCATTGACTGTGTTAAAAATATTTGATGTTGGAGGAACTACACACTCGGAGGAACTATCCCCCCTCCTGTCTCTCTCTCTTGGGACTGGAGCTTTCTTTCTCTCAATAAATACATTCTGCTCATAAAAAAAAAAAAGAAAAAAGAAAAAATATTTGATGTTTATCTGAAGTTGTAATTTGCTAAATCTGAGAATCTTTATTTGCAAGGATGCTTGAGAGTGAGGAATTGATTGGGAATAATATATAGATCCTGTCAAGTAAGGAGTGGCATGAACATTTTTAAAAAATCAATATGAAGGCAAAGAGAGTGCAGATGGTGTCATAGAAGTTTTTTCCCCCCATAGGAGTTTTAAACACACTATAAAATTCTAACAGTTTGAATAGTAACTGATCAAAATTATAAAGTAGTTTTGCATTCAGAATCATAAAATGTTTTTCACAGGTTTAATCTTGCTTAAAACTATCTTAGAAGTAGCCAATATTTTTTTTCTGACTATAAAACATATGTAATACAGATCTCACCCTGACTTCTTTATTGTTTCTAAATCTGTAGGAAACTAAGACTGAATTTGGGTTACCTTTTATTTCTATTACCAACACTTTAACAGATGCAGCTTGAAAACAAGTAAATTCAAGCACAGGATTTAAAAAATTAGTCTGAAAACACCTTTTCATGAAGCGTGTTGGAAAGCAGTCTTCCCTGAGGCTTGCAGGTCTTGCAATTGAGTGAGGACCCTCCAGGAATCGGTTTCTCTTTCTATATACCTGGAACAACTAATACCGCCCAGGAGGCAAAATTCTGTTCTCATCTGTTTTCTTGTTAATGTGTATAATCACCTTTACCCCCTTGGGTACCTTTAAGCACAAATATCAAGCAGGCTATTAAACAGGTAATTAAATATGTTTTAGGATCAGGTGAAGAAGCAAATGGAGTAAGAGGGGGTGGAAGGGAGGAGAGTGAGGGAAAAGGAGAGGGAGAGAGAGAATATGTGGCCTATATCTTATAAACAAGGACTGGGTGTCCATAGGAGAAAAGCAGCTTAAAAATATAAAACTTTATGTGGCAGTTTTTCTTTATTAGCTTTAGTTATGACTTTGTTGTACTGAGTACTATACATGAACCATGACAATCTCCCTTCTGCTTTTTAAAAAATTATTATTATAATTTTAAAGACAGAGTCTGTCTAAGTAGTATAGGCTGGCCTTGAGCTAGCTGATGTAGGCCAGGCTGCCCTCAAGCTCACTGTAATTGTCCTGGAGGGCTGGAATTTCTGGTCTGAGACACTGGATTAGCTCCCCTCTGCCTTTGCAATTGAATAATTTAAACTTTGTAGAAAGGAAAGAATAATAGAGGAGTAAGGCAGTGAACAGATAGTGTTGGGTGTGAGCGGGTTGGCCCCAGTGGGAAGGGGGTGGGTGGGCTGAGGGAAGCAGAGGCTTTCTAAGGGAGATAACACACAAGAAAGAATTAGGCTGTGATTTTTCATAAAAGACAGAGCTATAGGGAGTCATTGATCAGTGCCAAAGGAAGTTTCCAGAGGGTTTGATATTTACTTATTAACTTACTCATCAATCATGTATTGACTCCATAGTATGTTAGGAATTATTTTAGATATTGAGATTTCTTCAAAGAAAAAGGCTATCCTGACTTTAAAGAATGGACTAAAAAGGAGAAGGACATGCTCATAAAGACATATTCCATAAGGAATGGTGTGGCAACAGAAACATTTCTCACAAAGATGAGGAGTGTCCTGGTGGTTGGACTGCACATCAGGGTCTTCATGAAGCTGGTGCCCAGATCAAGCTAAAGTAATTAATTAGCAAAAGCTCAAAGTTCTTTGAGGTTAAGCATAGTTTTTAAAGGCACTAGTGAAGATTTTGACAGTACTAAATAAAATAATCATATTTATAAATAGCTACCCTTTATCTAGGACCTTAAGTGCTGGTAATATACAATACACTTATCATCAAAATATTCTTCAGGGATTGACAACCATGAGGGATTATTTCTCACATTCAGTAGAGGGTGCTTAGGATCAGAGTGTTTGAAGAATTATGCTGCTGTACACAGTGAATGAATCAAAAGAAACTTTATTGGCATGTTTTTCATTTTGCCTTGCTGCCTGCATGTTAGAATATACATATATTACTAGTTACTTTTAAGTATGTGCTACGTATGGTGTTGATGGTTTAATGGTTACATTTCAATTATTTTATTGGAGAGATGCCTATATTCGACAGTCCCCCACTCTAGGGGCCGAACTTCCAGGGAAAGCGCACAGTCCATGTTATGTTTAAGGTCAGCTTTCACTGTAAATGTCTCCACAGATGTATAGTGAGCAGAGTGAAGTGCTTGTTTTGTTCTGTTTGTTTGTCTTTTACCCCAAATATAAACTAGAAATGTCCTAGTTGGGCGTTAGTGTGTAAGTGTGCTTCTTGCTTCCTGACCCCGATGTAAACATCTTGTAAATCTCTGCATCTTGGGTGTGGACCACATTCCACATTTCTCAGTGTAAAAGCATCCAGGTGATGCCGCTGGCTGGTCACACTTCGAAAACAAGGATTTTAAACATGTAGAGAATATCCTTGTGGTTCAGAACTGCCTTGATCCTAAAGATTAACTGAAACAGTTTATCAGAAGACAATTATTTGGTGCCTCCAAAGTACAGATGCTGCAAAGCACAAGATATGGGTGTGAAGAACTACAATCTCTACCTTTTAGGCACTTGTATTCCATAAGAAGATGTCCCCCATCTGCTATGTGGAGTGAGAAAGGAGGAGAGGGAAAATTTATTATTTTTATTCTTATTTGCATTTCTTCAAAGTTTTTTATTTTGTGGCCTGCTCAGCCAGCCTTGCAGGCGGGGCTGGCATGGCATGTGGTGCCAGGGATCAAACCATGTTCCCTGAGCCTGTCTAAGCTTGCCTAAGCAGCATTGCTTCAAAGTTTTAACAAGGACTTATGATTTTTAAAAGTTATTTAAGTGTGGTATACATTGTAATAGGGAAGAGCAATGCTTAGCAGGTGTTAACAAAATATTAAATGTCATATGAGGGCATCTTTCCCTGGGACTTCTCATTTTATTTGAAAACAAATGTAGATACATTAATGATTATTTGGGGGAAGTGTGTTAGATATTGTTACATTTGAAATAATAGTTTTGGATTCAGACTGATTGGCAGGTGGTAAGTGCAGAGGCAGGAAGAATGATTAAGCAATTGGCTAAACTAGAAAAGTTGGGATTGAAGGAAATGGAATGCTTTTGAGAAGACAGAATTAGTGATAAACTGTTTGTGGGGAGCAAAGAAAAGAGAAGCCACAGATCTTTTCCATTTTCTGGTTTTGGATGTTGACACCATTTGTGGAATTGAGAGCACAGGAGGAGACTTTGTAGGTTGAAGTGAGAATGTTGCCCCTTAGTTAAAAGAACACAATTCTCAGATTAGCATGTTGGAGAATGCTAACAGCAAGGAAATCCACTAGGTCTTGCAAAGGCTGGAAACTTCCACTTCTTTCTATCCTTTTCTCTATTTTGTGTGGTGGAGAGCCTTGGAAAAGAAAGACCTGGTGTCTGGAACATTTGACTTGGTAAACACTGAAAGGGTCTGGGAATGGAAGAAACAAATTAAGGGTGAGAGGATGAATAAATGTTTAGTTGAAATTCAGGACTGGGAACTTTGGAGAAACTCTTTGAAGAATTTTCTTCAAGCTAAAAATTTCCAATTATATTTTCATTCAGCAAGATAAATATGATTCCTCTGCTATAAAGAATTCCTGTCCATTAAGCGTGTACCTGGCTTTTTATTCACTTAGCTCTATGGAATAAGATGAAAGCAGTGACTGGGACTGGCTTCACATGGTGAAATTAAGATAAAGGACCAAATATCTTTTGAAGTACAAATGGGCTGTTCATTTTTGACTCAGGTTCTGTCCAAATACATTATGTTTTGGAAAATTTTCATATACTCATCAGACCAAAAATAATCCAAGTTTTATTCTATTCTGCTTTTCTGACTTTTTTTTCTTTTCTGTCTTTTTTTCTCCTTAAAACTATGAAAATAACGACTTTGCCCTTAACAATTGAGCTCTCTACTTATCTTCATAGGTTAAGGTAGACACTCAGGAAATTTGTCAATATGCTAACAAATAATCAGGAGAAGGAAAGGCATAGGGCTCAATAACACCAATTATTTGTGTCCAAATATTGTGTTTCTGCTCTTGCTAATCACTTTTATATTGGTGATTGTGTTAATTTTGTCTTGTGGCATAACAAATTACTTCTAAGCCTGGTGGCTGAAACATGTTATTGTCTCTTAAGAGAGTCCTCAGGCCTCAGTATCTTACATTGCGAATATCTCTCTAGTGTTACTGAAATGTCCTCATGGCCTTGTAGCTAGTTTTCTTCAGATTAAATGATCTCAGGAAGCAAGACACAAGCCTGGATGTCTCTTATGACCTATTTTGAACATTAACTCTATTATTTATGCAATAACTTGTTGTTTACCCAGGTCTTCTATGCAATGTGGGGGCCATATCAGGGCATACGTAGAAGGCAGGGGATGATAGAGATTGACATGAATTCTGGCTTCCATATTAATGAAAACTATTTTTAAATAAGTATTCTGGACAACTGAGATTAAAAGTTCCAATAAACCCATCATTGTTATCCACTGTTTCCACTAAGCATGCTGATAGAGGTACGCTAAAAATTCACAGTCACTAATGAGAACACAGTGTGTCTGGAAGTGTAGATATTGTGAATTAGCATCACTTCAGCCATGAAGAGTAATAGTTTATATGATTTTTGCTTCCATTTTTAACATACCCAGTGGCCTCTAAATTGAGAATCATAGTTCTCCTTGTGAGTCAGCTTTAATGGATGGTAGCACCAGGTAAAGTCAGGGTTCAGCAAAATAGTTAATGGATGTATTTTCAGCAGATGGAAATTGGAAAGGGACCAGTTGCACTTAGTCAAGAATTTCTCCCCATGAGGATTAAGACTTTGTTTCATAGAAAACAATGACTTCATCTCTTCCTATTTCCTGAAGTCTATAAAAAGCTACTCTATGAAAAGTGTAAATATGTGTAAGGAGTCTCATCACCCTTTAAAAAGTCTTCCTTGTTCCTTTCTTTCCTTTCTTGGTTTCCAAAAATGCCACAGCTTCTTTGAATATGATTAAATCCTAACACAACATGTGCCAACTTATAAACTTACAATTAATGTAGCTTGTTAACTTAGGAAGATGCCTTCTAAGTATTCCATTATAAGTTAAACAGAGCATGAAGTACATGAGGCAAACTCAAAATAAGACATGGGTAGGTCAGAGTTGAACCTCTTGCATAGACTCTTTTTAGCAGCTCTTTTTAGTAATCTGAAAGGGAGTTACTACATTCTGCAAACACAAGGGGCACTGCCAACAATTGGGGACATATATGGAGATATTTCCAGCAGGGTGGATTCCATCCTTCTGGATCCAGAGAAAGAAATTAACATGAAACTAGTGGGGGAGAGGAGAAAAGCTTATTGTAGACACTGTAAGCCTGTGTCACTCTGGGGATTAAAAAGTTCACTCTTAAATTTAGAAAGGGATCCTGAAGATAGTCCTATTTTAGCTTTCTGTTCCATCAAAGAATTTAAGTGCTAGTTATATTACAGAGCAGTTTTGATTTTACCACCTGAGGCTAAATCAAGAAAAAGAGGAAATGTGAATTGGGCTATCTGGAGGGATAGCAATGTTAACCAAATGACTGACACTATAGTGATTTTGCTTGCATTGATTCCGAAAAGTAGAGGTGTGATTAACTTCACCTTAACTTCAAGTTATTCTACAAAAAAAAATCATACCTGCTGATTTTTATTGACAAAGCAATGTAAATATGTCTCTTAAATTCTAATGGGAAACTTATTCCTTCTTTGAAGGATTTCCTGCCAATTCTGTAGGTAGGATTTTTGTATAATTCTCATAAAATATTAGCAATTCTTGGAGCATATTGGTACAGTACAAAAGGAGTAAGCAGAAGCACCTGGTTCTGTACCTGCAGGTAATTTAACCAAGGTCAATATGTGAGGACAGAATTTGGGAGTACATTTACTAGGTACCTTTGATGCCCCATTCGGTGTCCAATTTTCTTTATAACATCAGATTGGCCACTCATTCGCTGTTTTAAAAATAAGTATAATACTAATATCCTTGATGTCTATTAGAATAGACTGGGCAATGCTTCAGTAACAAGAAGCCCCCAAATACCACTGGTTTGAAACATAGTTTATTTTGAGTTTATATATCTTGAGTTTACGTATGGTCTACTTGGGTTCTGCTCTATGGTTTTACTTCAGGGTATAGATTAACAGAGCCAACTCTGTCTGAGACATTGCATCTCTTATGTAAGAGGGAAAGGGAGCTATAGGAATCTGTGAGCTAGATTTTAAAAGTTTCTTCTTGAAAGTGATTGACTTAAGCTCACATTTCACTGGGACAAACAAGTCATGTGGCTGATCCTTATTTCAAAACAAAAAAAGATATAAAATCCTAATTCAGAAAGAAGCTTCACAAGTCATCTGAGAAGGGGAGCATGATATTCCAGGAAGGGGCAGCTAATAAAATCCACCAAACTCACTCTAGTTGTAATGAGACTAGGATAACATAAAATGTAATAGTGCTTGTAAGTTTGTTAGAACAAATTGTATAGCTATGTAGATATATTATTATTACTAGTAGTAAAGGACTTACAGTGATAGATAAGGAACTGTATGTGTTAAATATTTATTCAAAGAATGGCATCAAAGACACTGCTGCCTAAAAGAGGTTTTGTAGAATATCTGCAAAAATATAAGTTCTACAAGAGAATTATAAAAAAAAAATTATGGTGATTCTACAGAAGAATCCATTTCATTTGGAGAAGTTGGGTTCCATATAGTTTGAACACCTTGAACCTTTTCCCAACAATGTGCAGTAGTCAAATATGGCAGTAGAGAGGATGTGAATTCAGGAAGTATCTTAGCTTTATTGCAGTGCCTCACCTATCAAATGAGTCTGATGGAGGTGGTGTCTGTGGAAACTCTTAGCATGTTTGTCAAATTGTGGAGCTTCAGGATAGATCAGTATGTAAATAAGTAAACTACAGACTGGCAGTCAATATTGCATGAAAGTGAATCTGGAAGGGAGCTCAGAGGAGAATAATAGAGAAGAACCAAAAGAATAAATCCCATTATAAGTGAAGATAGTGTTTTTAGAATTGGGCTAGTGAAGGGGATCTACGTAAGGTTGTGGTCACTGCAGATTCTTTCCTTTACACATTAGGACTTCACTTAACCTAACTCCTGTCTCTTTGTTGCTTTTCTTTCACTCCATAAATCTTACTGCATCAATCCACTGCCTGCACAGACTGCACATTTGTGTCTAGAGACTACTCTCTAGCCAGCTGTGACACATTCACTGTCCCTATTTGAACTGTCTGCTTACAGAAAACATTGTGTTTTCCCCCAAATCTGCTTATGCAGGTTGCACCTGAAATGATATAATTTACTTAAATATTATATAAACTGCTGAAATATAAATGCAAAAGGAAGAGAACATTGCTTCCATAAAAAGTTAAGCTGGTAAAAATATTTAAAAATTTAAGGATTCTGTTATGTTGTGCCCCCCTCCCATGGTGTGACATCCTGGTGAGGAGAAAACTGTAGCTCTTGGAGTAAGACCCACTTGGACAGAAAAGTGGCTTCATCTGCTTGGCAGCTGGGTGACTCAGTGACTTGATATCATCATCTGTAAGACACAGCTTATAAATAGCTCTAATCTCATTATGCTGTTATGTGACTACGATGACTTGTGACACTAACTACCCAGCCAAGTTTCACAGGTTAGGGGCACACACCTGCATCAGACCTCTCTCACTTCCAACATTGGCCTTAAGTTTTGGGTCCCCCAGCTGCCCTCACATCTGAATAGCTGGCCATGAATTAGAGATTTTTACTAACTCCTAAGGCTTGGTGATTTGCTAGAATGACTCACAGAATTGCCCTCTGTGTGGCTGTAGCCTTTTTGTAACCACAAGATACACATGAGAGCCAGTCAAATGGAAAGAGATGCATACAGTGAGATCCAGGATGTTCCCAAGGGTAAGGATTCTGGTCCTTCTTGTTCTGCAGAGACCTGAACAGCATCACTTCTACCCAGAACATTTATTTACTGGAAGTACTCAAAAGTACTGCCAACTAGAGAAGCTCTCCAGTGATACTTTGGTGCCCCATTTTCACAAGGGGTTGTATTATGTAGACATGATTGACTGAATCCTTCACTGTGTGCACAGTATAACTCAACCCACAGCCTCCCTCCCTTGTCTGATATCAGGTGGGTGCATGGTATCAAGCCTCTTACTACATAGTTGGTTTTTTGACCTGGTACCAACACATTTCCTTGATGAAGAATACATTCTTTTCCTATCTCCATTCCCCTTCTTCTCTCTACTATGTCTCTACTGTGGTTTAAAGATCTTTAAAAATGATATACATTTTAAAAAATTGTCTTGTGGGAAAGCCAATATTCCAGTTAATTTCATGTTATTACCCATACCATTATTATTATAGTTATTAAGATCACTGAGTCCTATAGCAATCTGCATGGGAGCATCATCATGATAATAATGAATGTTAAAAGAGATGGTGAAGATTCTATGAACTGGTAAAATTTGATGGCTCCTGTCTTGGTTACTTTTCTCTCCTTTCTGAGACAAAATACCCAACACTCAAATTAAGGAAGGAAGAGCTTATTTAGTGCACAGTTTGTGGAGGTCTCAGTCCATAATTGGCTGGCTACAGGACAGAGTGACACAACACAGAGGCAACACTTCAAGGGTGGGGAGAAGACAGAAGAAGCAACAAGAGCACAAAAGTAGGAGACTACAAGCATCATTTTCATCTTATAATGTAAGAAGGTTACCCCTTTACCCAGGGTGGGTGTACTACTCACACCCATAATCCCAACATTGGACCATGAATGAATCAAAAACTCTAGAAGCCCACCCCATGACTACATTAGGCTTTAGGGGGGACATCTAGACACAAACAATAACAGCTACTAAATATTTTTTTTACCCAGGTTTCATTGTTTTTTAAAATAGGAATTTATAGCTAGCATTTACTGACCATAGAACTCATGCTGGACTCGATTCCCATGATAAAAACTTTAATAGTCATAGGTATTGTGATGTCTGCATCTATTTATCTATTCAGCTATGCCAGGTATCACAGAAAAATATGATGTCCCTAAATTAAAAATATTACAGTAAAAGACACATAGCCACTAATCCCCCTCAAAATACTTTTGCTTGCTTTGAACACACTTATTTCTTTGCTCTTGCCATTGCTGGAATCAGTCCTGAAAGACCTCTTCCCTGAATGTCTTTTGTTGCACTGTTATGGCTACTTCAGTGTCATACATTAGTTGAAAACATTTACTTTTTGTGTTCTGTTTGTCTTTAGGCAAGAGTCAGAAGTCACATGCTGTCAGAGCTGGTGAATAACAATGAGGACACATGATAATGTTTTCATAGGCCTGCTTCTCTGTTGCATGGCACTTAGCAACATTCATATTTTGCTCACACTTTGTAGAGACATTCATGAAGAAGATTTCCAGAGCATCTTCAGAAAGTGGCAAGAACAGTCCACTAAAAACTATAAACAAATCATTAAACTCTCTCAAGCCCCCAAATCATATTTACAGTTGTGCTTACCAAAGGCAAATGTAGTACTCTTGATATTCTCACTCACAAGAACACTTGGTATTTTTTTAAGTAGCTCATAATACTTGGTATTTATAAATACTGGTATAGAATAGAAGTAGTGTGATAGATCCAGGTCTATCACCCTGCACTGAACTGAAGTCAAAATGGATTAAAGATCTAAACATTAAAACAGAAACACTAAATCTACTAAAAGAGAAAGTAGGTAGAAATCTTGAAGACATGGGTAGACAGAAAGTTCATGAACAAAAGCCAAACTGCATAGGAAATGCATCAAGAAATCAGCAACTGGGATGTCATCTTATTGAGAAGTTTCTGTACATCTAGAGAAGTCACCAACAGTGTGAAAAGACAACCCACAACTTGGGTTGTCCAAGACCAACAATCACTCAGACAAAAGACTTCTATTTAGAACATATAAAGAACTGAAAAAATGAGGCCCCCAAAATTCAAAGACCCAATCTAAAAATGGACATCTGAGATGACTATACACTTCTCAGAGGGAGAAATACAACTGGCAACTATATAAATGAAAAAATGTTCCATAGCACTGGTCATTCCAGAAATGCAAATTAAAACAACATTGAGATATCATCTCACCCCAGAAAGAATAGCTGTCATAAAGA
>NDGN011139876.1:0-27889 GCA_002564285.1 Tympanoctomys barrerae | reverse complement strand
CCGACTTCCGGGCTGCGGCCTGACTTCCGGGGTGCCTGCTCCCCCGACTTCCGGGCTGCGGCCTGATTTCCGAGGTGCCTGCTCCCCCGACTTCCGGGCTGCTGGCCTGACTTCTGGGGGTGCCTGCTCCCCTGACTTCCGGGCTGCTGGCCTGACTTCCGAGGTGCCTGCCCCCCTGACTTCCGGGCTGCTGGCCTGACTTCCGGGGTGCCTGCTCCCCTGACTTCCGGGCTGCTGGCCTGATTTCCGAGGTGCCTGCTCCCTCGACTTGCGGGCTGCCCCCGACTTCCGGGATGCCTGCTGCCGGCCAGCCGGCGGGTGGCAACGTGCCTGGGCTGGGCCTGCAGCTCGTGTGGAAATGCGGTGGAGCCTGCCAGGAGTTTCAGATGGGTTTTCTCATTTGTAGTGAGTCAGTGAATTCCTCAGAGCCAGGTCATAGAAGTGGGACGGCGGCGGGGGAGGAGGCAGCGAGAGCCAGGAGGGGAGTTCTAATGGACAGCTTGAGGCCAAGGCTTCTTTCACTGGAGAGCACAACAGGAAGACCAAGTAGCCGCGGCGCTGCCTCCCCGCCCTCCTCCCGGAGCTGGCCTCGCCACCGCGCCAGCTCGCTGCCCTGCTTCCTTCGGGAACCAGCGTCCACTTAGGCTTTGCAGCGCTTCGTGTGTGTGTGTGTGTGTGTGTGTGTGTGTGTTTGGCCTTTTGTTTTCCTTTCCATTTAAGCTTGGGGGAGAAAAATCGCCCGTTCTGCCATCGCAACAGAACGCCAGGGCCGGCCTAAAGCGCGCGCCTCGGCGGAGAGCAGCCCTTGCGGCGTGCGTGCGTGCGCGCGCGCGCCGGCCTGCCCGTGCGTGGGGTGCGCTCCGCCGGCGACTGGGCGTGGCGGCACACGCCTGTGTTCCCTGCGTGTAGGAGGCTCTAAACGGGAGACTCCAGGAGTCCCATCTACTTAGCGGAACCTTGAATGCCCTGTAGACCCTGCCCTAGATACAGGGAAAAAAACAAAAACAAAAACCAGAAAGCTTAAGAATTTTGTTTCTGAGCATCATGTTTTAGTGAAGGAGGCAATACTTTTAAAACTGAGTTTATGTATAAATTATGGGAGTTTTTATTTTCCTAGATTCTTTGGATGCTATATTTTTTAATTAGTGTTTTTGTTCAGTTTTTTTTTAAACAGTGAGAGTACATATTTTTTCCACATGTGTGGCCTGAATTTCTCCCAAATTTACAGTATTCCAAAAATGATGCCGTGGGGAATTTTAAAGCATGAATAACACAGATTAATATGGTCCTTATTTATAATCTGACCTCATAGCTGCAAGATGTGGATTTATTGCAGAGAGATTCTTTAAATGCACAGTTCTTTTTTTCCCCTCTCTTCCCAGGGCTCAGAGCTGAGCTGTGAGCTTTGCACTGAGCTACATCTCCAGTCTTTAGAAAAAAACTTGTTTTTTAAAAATTTCAAGACAAAGTCTTGTTGTATTGTCTGGACTGGCCTTGAACTTTGGAAACCTCGTTCCTCAGACCTTCCCCCCCTCCCCAAGCCTCCTCAGTGCTGGGTTGCAGTGTCGGCCACCATCACAGCTGTCAGTTGTTATTTAAAAGAAGCTGTGCACACAGTGGGCCGCCATGGTATGGTGGCCGGGCCAGCACTGTGCGGCCCGCGCCCCTGCGTCTCCCCCTCATGCTTCCCCTGTGTCCTGTGTGCCTGTCCTATGAGTCTCTCCCCTCTAGCATTTCCACTTGGAGGAGCTGTCCATATTGAAGAAGTCCATGGAAAACTAGGGAAAGCCCTGTCTTTGATAAAATGGAAAACTTACCTCTTTCTCTTTTGTTGTATTTAGGACAGGGTCTGCAGAGTCTATGGGGTCTCACTACGTAGATCGGACTCCTCGTGATTCTATTTTCAGCCTCCTGAGCACTGGGATTACAGGCTTGTGCCACCGCGCCCAGTGTGAAACCTATTATTTATGTTGTGATTTTTTTTTTCTTTTTAACATTGAGAAGCAGGCTAAGGTCCTCTGTTGACAGTGCAGACTTCTCTGTGATACTGCAAGTACTTCCAGCACTTGTGACACCTTTAGCACAGAGCACTTGCTGTGGGCCCGGCCCCTGCCCCTCCCCAGGCCTGCCTGAGCCCTTGACCTTCGACCCAGCTGTGCTGCTGCCTGCCCTCTCCCTCCTCCCCTGCTCCTGGGCTGTCCTTGGGGGCAGCCTCTATCGTGTTCTGTTTCTGAACAGTGTCCCTGGGCCTGACCTGCCTGGGTCTCTGGATGGTGTTGGTCATGTTGCTAAGACCATGAGTCCAGTGTGCAGTGCTGGGGGAGCTGTGGTGTTTACGGCCTCCTGCAGTGGCAGTGCAGTTCTCTTTCACTTGTTCCCTGCCCAGCTATTCAAACTATAAAAAAATCCGGGAAATGGTGAGCATTCTTAGCAACATGAGCTTAGGTGGTTCAGCAGTGTGTTTAGACATGGAAGCCATCAGCGGGATTTCTGAAGGAGATGGGTCCCTCGGATGGTCCCTGAGAAGCACAGATTTAAAGCTGTGAGGTGGCGTTTCTCACAGCAGGCGTCTTCCATTCACACCTCATGAGTCGGGAATGTTGGGTCCAGACCCAGGACCGCTCTCTTGCTTCTTGAGGCCGGGTCCTTTCTGACCCTCTTCCTTGTAGCCAGCCAGCCCCACCCTCCCTGGCTGCAGCATGAGCCACCAAGGTGCTCAGACGGGCTGTGCGAGCTGCCTTGGTGGCAGGTGTTACTGTTCCTAATACGTTCATGCTCTCTAACTCATAAGAACAGTGAAGCACATTCATGCATGAGGAGATGGCTGAGAAAAGAAACTTCCTGCAGCCCCGATCAAGTTAGAAACAGAGCCCAGGACCCAGATACCTGACCTCTGGGCTTTAGTCTCTCCTGTAAGAGGGAGGCTTCAGGCTCCAGGTAATAGAGTTAAATAAAAGAAGCTGCAGGCAGAGATTTACTTCTGCTCTCCGGTTACAGAGTAAGCAGGAAACTAGGGCCCCAGTCTCAGCCATAGCTGGTCAAGGGACAGCCTAAGAGCGGACACAGCGGTGTCAGGAAGCGCGGCTGTGACTCCTCTGTCCATCAGGCGCTGGGACTTATGGATGAATGGACCACTCATCTGCCTGCATGGAGGGGCGTGGAGATGACGCAGGCAGGTGCCTTGGGTGCGGGCTGTGACATCCCCATTTGCTACAATGTCTCCCTGCGTTGGGCCGTGTGGCTGCAACAAGTGGAACTGTGTGCTTTATGCACTGCGTTATCCACACAAATGCAACTGCGTTTTTTATGTACACGCGTGTGTGTGGAGTTGGCTGAAGGCACTCTGGCTGCAGGGGAGCTTTGCTGCCTGACAGTCGCATCAGAGCTGCTCTGTGCCATTTGCCGCGTGCGCAGGCAGGCAGGCAGGCAGACACTTCCCCTGTGTGGAAGCAGTGTGGGTGTGAAGCAGGGCTTTCCTGTGAGGTCCCAGCTGCGCCATGTCCCCACTGTCAGATGGGCCTCGTGCCCGGCCTGCACCGAGGGCTTACGGCACAGCGTCCTCCCAGGGCTCCGCTCCAGCCTCCTCAGTGTGTGTGCCCCTCTGTTGTGTTGGTGCAGTGCTACAAGAGCTCCAAGGACCAGCAGCCGCAGATGGAGCTGCCGCTGCAGGGCTGCAGCATCGCGTACATCCCGAAGGACAGCAAGAAGAAGAAGCACGAGCTGAAGATCACACAGCAAGGCACAGACCCGCTGGTGCTCGCGGTCCAGAGCAAGGAGCAGGCTGAGCAGTGGCTGAAGGTAGGCAGCGTGGGCCGGGCGCCCCCACGCCCGCGCCTGCTGACCTTCCTGTGGGGCAGCCTGGCGACCAGGGTCCTGTCACCTGGCTCTTCTGAGAGAGGCCGTCTGTCCCCACTTGCAGGCTGCCTCCCAGACTTGCTTTTATTTTCTCTAGTTTCACTTTATTGTACCTGCACATGGGTTTTTCTTGGTCTGTTCTGCTTGGGATTTGCTGGGCTTCTCTTTCTACATTTTAGAAAGAATTCCCAGCTGTCTTCTCCCGGCTCATCTTTGCCGCCCCCCCCCCATGGTGTTTAATCAGCAGACTTGCTTGGTTCTGCCTCTTGCCCTCTCCGCGTCCTCTCTCCGCATCTGTCTGACTTGCTTTCTCTTGCTCCCTCCCAGGGCACCCCTTCTCTCGCTGACTGTTCCTGAGGTGCTGTCGCACTGTTCTTGTTTGCTGTGTGCTTAGCTGACCGCGGCAGTTCTCAGTGCTCCGATGAAGCAGTGTAGCTTGGGCGGCTTCTACACAACAGAACTTGCTGTCTCGGTCTTTGAGGCTGGAAGGCCACGGTCTGGGTTTGCGCAGGCTCAGTACTGAGGCCGCCTTCTCCTGGGGAGCCTTCCCACCGCTACGGCACAGGTCCGGCTTTCAGTCCACTCTCAGGGCCCCACCCAGGGGTCTCATGACTCCAGAGGTGCTGGGTTACGGGGTCTAGGTGTCCCCCAAAGCCTCGCGTGGTGATGCGGCTTTTTCAGAGGTGGCTGAAGCTAAAGTGCGTGGTCAGTTCAGACTGTGGGTGCTGGGATTAAAGGCGGGTGACTGCCGGATCAGCCCACTGGTTGGACGTGCACTGACCTGATCCCAGCAGACAGCACAATATCAGGGACCAAAGAAGTTTGCCTCTCACTCCTCACCTGCTTTTGCTGTTTTCTGCCACCATGAACTGTTACCCCTCCGCCACGCCACCCTGTCTTGGAGCCGGCTGGTGATAGCCTGCAAGCTCCGTAAACTGTGAGCCACATAAACCTCTTATCTTAACTTGTGTCTCAGCAATGAGAAACGTAACCAAGACACGCTGCCTCCTAACGCCGTTGCCCGAGGGCTAGGATTTCAGTGAGCGAATTTGAGGCAACATATTGCATCCCTCCAGATAGTTTTCGTCTCTAAAGTTTTTGTATTGGCTTTTGTCAAAGCATGATGGTGCCTGGCGGCTGCAGGGAGGTCCCCAACCTGGGTTGTAGACAGTACTGCTGCTGGCCTGTGGGCGGCCAGGCTGCGCTGCCAGAGGGAGCAGCACACGCCGCCTGCACCTCCAGCCTTTCCCCTGGACCTTTCCGGCCTGAGCGCCATCCCTTTTGGACGGGGCCACATGGGGCCACAGAGGGTGGGCACCTCTAGCACAGAGCACAGGGGTGTGGTCATTCAATATTTTGTCGCCAGTGGCTGTGGCCTCCCTCCTTGGAGAATGAGGAGAATTCTTTTCTTTCTGGATGGTCCTCTCCGATTTGTCCCATTGGGCTGAGAAGCTCACGATGCTGCAGAACTGCCCCACGCCCGCACGATCTCGGGGCCCTTTCACGTCTCTGAACCCGGCATCACTGTGAGCAGGTCTGTGTGACAGCAGGGACCCAGCTGGGCGTCAGCCGTGGTTGCTCGGCTTTGCCTTTCCTGCTCGCTTGTTTGCCCGGCAGCTGCCGTCCTCCCTCGCCCCCCCCTGTGGTCTGAGCCTGGTGTGGCTGAGTGCGGACCTTGCTTACTGCTTTTCTTTCTGTCTTGTTTTAGAGGAGCATAAGCAGACCTATTAGCGGAATCAAAGAACACACTGCAGAAGAGTGCGGGTGCCCGAGGGAGGGCAGGTGCTTTCTTGCGGCCGTCCTCTGCCTCGCATCCCGCTTTCGGCCTGGTGGACCCTTCCTTCCACTCTTCCAAGCTGCTGCCAGGTGGAATAATCCTGTACCCTGCTCCCTCGGCTGTGCGCTCCGTGTGCACAGGGGCATTGCTGGCCAGAGCAGTGGTGGCTCCCTTCGTGTGTGGAATTCATTGCAAAAGCACCTCCTTAGCAGCAGCTGGTAGCTCTGAGAAGAGAAGTGAATAATATGAAGTGCGTTGTCTCTTTCCCGGGTGCTCAGATTGACTGCTTATTATTATATTTGTGCTGTTATCTCTGTGGCATGTGACAGCACAAGACCACGAGTGGACCGGAGTAGAAGTAAACACTGACCACAGACTGTAGCCATCTCAGGCTGGCAAGCCCAGAGACGGACACCTGCTTTTCTTGCTCCCGGGTGCGGCCAGTGGATTGCCCTCCTTGTTAGGACCACCTAGAGACTTTTAAAACGTTGGGGCGAAGTGATTCAGACTCAGCAGGGTGCAAAGAGTTTCTTCTTCCGATGCTGTGTCTTTTTAGGGTTCAGAGGCGCCACAGAGGGGCTTGCCGGCGCACCTCCTCTGCTTAGCTCTCTCTGCCTCCAAGGGAACTTTTACCCTGAATTTGGCTAATTTAGACAGCGCTTCGGCTTGTGTGCTGTTGCCCTGACCAGCCTGCTCACAGCTAGGCTTCTCTGGGGCAGGCCCCAGCTCTGGGGATCCTGCAGGGCTCCTGCCACCCAGGGTTGCCTTGTGCCTGTGGCTCCTTGGCACCTCTTGCCAAGTGCCAGGTGGACACGAAACCACGGCACCCTTGGCTGTGTCCCTCGGTCCCACGTGCCATGGCCTCTCGGGGATGGGGCTGCTGAGCGTAGGATGTGCGCGTCGGCCACATCTGGATCCCGCCAGTGTCTGCAGGCCGTTGCCCTTCTGCCAGCACGTGGGGCGTTGCCTTTGTGGGACGAGTCCGTGCCTGTGCGGCAGGCGGAAGGGCGGCTGGGTGGCCGCATCGTCTTCACCTGAGCAAAGTGCTTGGGGGCTTTGCCTGCAGAGACTGGAGCCCTTCTCCCTGCTCTGTTGCCTGTAGACTCACCACATAGTGTGGCACAGCTTCACGTGGCTCCCTCTCGCGGGCCCCGGCCTCTGTCCTGTGGTGGCCTGGCAGACTCTGAGGCAGCCCACCCCAGGCAGTGCGTTCCTCGCACAAGCTCGAGTGTAGGCTAGATCCTGAGACGGCCTAACTTCAGAAGGCCTCGCGCAAAGGCTTTCAGCGTTTGTAATCACGGTGCAGGGCCACATCGCCCTTGCTCCCCAGTTGGGCTTTGTCGCCCTCCAGCAGCGTATCAGAGTGGCCAGCAGAGCTGTAAGCAAAGTTTTAAATATTTCCCCCTTTCTTCCCTTTTTTTCCTTTCTTCTTTTTGTTCACATCAGGTGGGTAATATGCTGAGCTTGTAACAAGCCTTGAGGGAGGCAGTCTTTCACAGTGTTTCGAGAACCCAGCCAAATGCACAGCCTTCGTGATTGCGTGGTCTCTTACCTGAGAAACCAAATGTGAGAGAGCAAAATTAAAGAAAGATAACAGGAAAGAAGGAGCGGGACCTTTTTTCTTGAGGCTGCATTGAAACTGCATTTTTCTGCAAGTGGAGCCCTGGCTGCACCCCAGGTTTTGCGCCTCTATTATCTTTCTGTTCAGAATATTTTCTGATCGCTGTTTCTTCTTTGGCTAATGGCTTCTTTGGGACGTATCGCCGACTAAACAGTTGATGACTTTAGAAAATAATCTGATTTTTTTGGTTGTTTTTTGGTTGTTTTTTTTTTTTTTTTTAAGTCTCTGTTTTAACTCTGTGACATGCACAGGCTTTCTGAGTTGCTGCCTAGGGACCAATGGGAGTGATGTGTCACTTAGGGGAGACGGGCCGGGAAGGGCCTGCCCATAAGTGGAGGACCTGCGTGGCCAGCTGTTTGGTGCCCTGGCTTGCCCACACTTACAGACCACCGTGTAACTGTCAGGCCGATCTCTATACCCTTACTCATTTATTTACTAGGGTTTTTTTTTTTTTTTTCCAAAATAACTTCAGCCTTTGCAGGCGTGTTTGGGTGGGAGTGCATCCACACCCCCTGGTGACGGCCACACCTTTGTGACTGAGATCACCCCCCCCCTCCTTTTTTTGGAAGCAACAAACTGCAGTCGTGAAGAAAAAATGGCCCCATCTAGAGGGAAGGTAGTATGTCAGGGTAACAGGAAGCGGCCGTGCCTGGTGCCAGCGCGGGTCCTGGCCCTCCAGCTCACGATGCCTGGCTCAGCCACTGATCTTTATCTGTCCAGGGAAACAGCACCTATCAGGATCAGAAAGGGTAGAGTGAAAAACTGACCCAAATACACTCTTGGGACCGTTAGAAGCAGCTAAGATACGAAAGCTGGATATTGCTCGCATCACCCCTTTAATTCCCTGCAAAAGCCCAACGGGAGCTGTCTTTTAACACAGTGCCAGCTATTTTCTTACCATAATCTGCTGTTACCCATTAGCTCGGGACTGGAGATCGGGGCTCGTGATAGAGGCTCAGCTTTAAGGTAACAATGAAAATTCCTCTAATAAGAACCACGGACCTTTGTCCAGTGCTATAACCCAGAAGATAGCATCGGACCAGCCCATGACTTGCACGGCTCTTCGGGAGCTGCCTCCCACCTGCTTGTCCTGCCCCTGCCTCCTCCACACCAGCAGCTCTTATTAGCTCAGTGTGTGTGTGTGTGTGTGTGTGTGTGTGTTTTGTACACGCGAGCGTGCATGTATGTATACTCACAGATGCTGTAAGCATGAGCTGTTGCGCAGAGGTCAAGCAGAAGACCAAGAGCCAAAATTCCCAGAAGCACAGTGGTCAGGTTTCCTTCAAAAATGTGCAGAGACTATGTTTCTGGAGAAGATGGATCCAGTTCAAAGCAAACAAAAGCACCACAAAGCATGTAACAATTTGCTTCCTGGAGAATTTGCGCCTGGGATTTGGGTGCAATCCTCCTCAGTGCCTGTTGGCCTCACGGAACACTCTCCTTGAACCGCACTGCAGTAAGGAGCCGCTCCAAGCCGGGGTGGGGAGCCTGTGTTCCGGCCTGCTGAGCTCACCCACAGGGCTCTCTTGGTCTGAGAGGAACATGGGGCAGAAGGACATTGTGTGACACTGCCTGCCCCGCCCTCTGGTGGTTGCTGCCTTCCCACGGTGCCCTCTCTATCCTGGCACCATTGCTTCTGAGCCTGCAGGTAGACAAAGCCCCGAGGTGCCAGCATGCTGTCCCTGCGCCTGGCCTGAGCCCCCTGGTGCCCACCCCTTCTATGCACTGGGGGTTGTGCAGCTTCCTCTGCAGGGAATGCAAGAGGAAGCCAGAAGAGGGACTGGTGTGCAGTGCTCCATGTGCAGGCCTGCAGTGGGGCAGCTCTGTGGGCTTCTTGCAGAAGTGCAGACCTGAGTAGCCCCATGGCTGGGGCCCTCGCTGCTGGGAGTGGGGGCTGGGAGCCCTGCGAGCAGGAGAAGCTGCCGAGGGCAGGGCATCCCAGTGTGCCCACCACGAGGCTTCCCTGACGTGCCTCTTTTTCTCAAACACTTCCATCCCTGTGGAGAGTGCTATGAAGAAGACTGGAGAACTTTGCCAACTGGCTCACTTATGCCTCCCTTCACTCCTGCAGCCTTCCACGTGCTCACTCTGCCCCGAAGCTGAATCTCCAGTCAGGTTTAGTCCCTCGCTGCCTGCCCTTCTCCTGGCCTGGTTGCATGGCAAGCTGGGCATGGCACCACAGACCCGAGCAGGTGCAAGCTGTGCTGTGACAGCAAGTGCATGTGACCAGACGGCCCTGACCCCCCCAGGCGTGGGCTGTGTGGGTGGCATGTGTGTTACTAGGTCTCTGTCACTATGACCCAACGCCGGAGCACACAGTTGCTAAGGAGGAGAGGCTGTTTGGCTCCCAGGTCCAGAGCTTCTGGGCTCTGTGGCCCTGGGACGAGGCAGCATGTCATGCCAAGGGCATGAGGCACAGGAGGCCACTCACCTCATCGCAGCCAGGAAGCCAGAAAAGAGACAGGAAGGAGCTGGAGTCCCGAGGTGCCCTAGTGACCTAGCTGCCCTCCGGGGCCCTCCTTGTATAGGACCCCATCTCCTAGCCTGGTCACAGGCTGGCTACCAAGCCTTTGGTGTGTGTCCCTGGCTTTTGGGACACTGCCTCACACACAGCAGGAGGCCAGAGCCTGCATCTTTATTTCTGGGGAATGCCCACCTCCTATAGGGGATCCCACCTGCACCCCAGAACCCCAGGGGAAGAGAGAAAGAAGCTCTGAGATGCTGAGATCCAGGCCTTTGTAGGCTCTGTGGATCAGGGAGCAGGCACAGGCGCAGATGCAGAGCACTTGAGTCCTCAGTGACACAGGTTTGCTGGCGTCACTGACCGGGCCTTCCTTTAACTGAAGCTGTGATCACGGGAAGGGCGGAGGTCAGCCTGCTGCCATGCGAGGACAGGCAGGCTCCTGCTGGATTTTGTCACCATTGGGCTTTCACCCCAGTCTGTGAGCTGCTGTGAGAGGATCAGAGTGAGGTGCAGGGCCAGTGCAGGTGTGGGGTCGGGTGCACTCCGCCCCGGCCACGCTTGGCACCACAGCCAGTGGCCTCCATGCTGACCTGTGGCTTCCCTGGGGAAAGGACTGAGCCTCGTCCTCCTTCACTAGAGCCTTCACCACTGCTGGAGCTGATCTTTGCCCTTGGCTGCCTGGGGAAGGTGCAGGTCCCCCACAAGACAGTGTCCTGTGTACCTTTGTGTCTCAGGATTCACAAGGAAAAAGCCACTGCCCTGAGCTCCCTCAGCTGCTTCCTTCCTGGGCTTCTTGTGTCCCTCAGCCCAGATGCGGGTGCAGCTCGGTTACTTCTCCATGAAGCAGCTGAGTGGCGAAGTGATAGGGCCCAGTCAGCTCTCGGGTGGAGTCCCAGCACCAGAGCCCACGGAGCGCTTGGATTCGGAGCCACCGGCTGAGATCTGGCTGCAGGGCTGCTCGGGCATTCGGGGCTTCAGCCAAAGGGAGCTTGCCCTGGACTCAAGGTGCAGCCTCTCTCCAGCAAGAATAGATGGCATTTGTGAGATTTGCTTGCCGACTGCGCGGGAGGACCTTGTATGTCCCGAGTACTGTGTGTCCCCACAACAGGCCACGCCTGCACATACTGTGAGCTCCACAGCATAAAGGAACAAGTGCGTGGCAGCAGGGGTGGCTGCGAAGGCCCCGCCTGCTGGGGCCTGGCCCTCGCTGGGTTCTCTAGGCACAGGTCCTCTTGGTGCAGGTGACCACAGTGGTGGCTGGCTAAGGCGTCTTGCACGCGGGGCCTCGCTTTCTCTTCGCCCTCGTTCTGCCAGAGATCAGCTTGATGCCTTCCTTTGCCCGAAAAGAAACTGAGATTGAGAGAGGTTAGTCCTTCCCTCCGAGGCTGCGCAGCCGGGCACCGATGGTCTTACCCTGTGACTCACTGAGGTAGTAGACTCAGCCGGCAGGCGGGTGCCCGAAGTTCAGCTCGAGGACCTCTGCCCGCAGCTCCATGGGAAGCCCTGCCTTCGAAGAAGGTGCTGCGCTGAGTCGCGTCACCGCGCGCGCCTCTGCCTCCCTTCTGCGGAAGCCTCTCCTGGGGCCGCCTGGCTGCTGTCTTCTCCTGCTCCCCACTCCGCCCTCTTGCTTGCGTCTCTGCAGCCTCCCTCGGTCTCACTAGGAGGCCACCCTCCTCTATCTTTGCAGCTCTTTCTGCTGCCCACAGCAGCTGGTTGACAGCTCTTATTGTTATGATGAGAGCTGAGCAGTATGGGGTGAACTCCATGAGCGGCGCCTCGCATGCACTGTTTTGCTGTCTCCCCAGAACTGCATGGAGTGTTCAGCGAGTGAATGAGCCACCCTGATGCTCCATGTGCCACGTGCTTCTGACCCCATGAGTCGCTGTCCCCCATGTACCAGTCTGTCCTCTCCTGGTTTGGCTACTTCCGTGCGGTCTCCGCTTTCGAAGGACTCAGTCTCTGTCTGCTTCCTGCAGGTGATCAAAGAAGCCTACAGTGGCTGCAGTGGACCCGCAGACCTGGAGTGCGCAGCCCTGGCCAGCGCCCCGGTGCAGAAGGCGGAGCTGGAGAAGGTAACAGGCCAGGTCCTCAGCAAAAAAGACTCAGCAGCAGAGCTGGGTCTCCTGCCCAAAGTGTTCTGAGTTTTGAGAGTCGATTTTTGCTTTTGGCTGAGGCCTGTGTGGCGACTGTACGTTCTACAGGTGCAGCGTGACCTGTTAATGCAGGTGTGGGCCGGGGTACTTGGCGTACCCACCATCCCAGAGGGTTAGCATTTCATTGTTCTGGGAACGTTCCAAATCAGCCCACGTTTTAGTAACTTACTCTGAGTCTATCATTTCTAGGTGGAAAACAGTGCAGCCTGCTTTCTGCCCACTGAAGGCCACCTAGGGCTAAGCTGGGTGGTCAGTTCTCGGCTGTAGTTGGTTGTGCTCTTGCTGACCATTGGTGAGGAGGAGGGCTTGCAGGAGCAGAGGTTCTTGTGCAGGGTCCCTGCCAGTGGAGACTGGAGCAGGCTGAGGGCAGGTCTGGCTCCTAAACTGGCCTCCCAGTGGTTTGCTTCCTGCAGACTCTGGGTTCATCTTCAGTCTGGGAAGGCAGGAGCCACTCTGCCCGCAATGGCGGGCTGTCGCTGCATGCTGCTCCTCTCCAGAACACGTGGAACCTGGTGTGGCTACACTCCATGCTGTCTGCCTATGCTTTGGACCAGGCCAATACTGTTTCCATGGAGACCCAGGGCTTCCGGCCATGAGGTCTTCTGCTGGCAGCATAAGCCCCAGAAACTTTCAGAGGCCTCTCTTCAGCCCTGGCCAGGGGACAAACAGATCCCTTTCTGTGCATCCTTGTATTCATCAGAATTCCCCAGCGAAGCAAAACTGATGGACGTGCATGTGCGTAGGAGGAGATGTTCCAAGGAGCTGGCTCTCCCATCACAGCGGGTGCAAGTCCACATCTGCAGTGTGGGCCGGGGGCAGGGACCCGGGAGGTCCCCAGTGTAGATGAGTGAATGCATCTGGTGGGGAGTCGCCTCTCCCAGGGAAGCATGTCTTCCTGTTCCCTCATTAAGGCCTTCACCTGATTGGACAAGGCCCACCCGCACCAGGGAGGGCTGTGCCCAGAATCCACCAATTCAAACCATCTAGAAACACCCCTCAAGCTCACATACAGAACTCACCATGTAACATTGTGACAGGAAAACCCTCATCCTCCCTGACAATAAAATGACTTCCTGCTCTTTGTAGGAAATACAGAAAGTTTAGAGACACAAATAGGGTGTGAAAAGTCCCCCATAAGCCTGCCCCATAGAGGCGCCGCCCTCTTCCGCGCCCTCCACACGGCCACGCAGCCTTTCCTCCCGCCTCGCTCTTGCAGTTTGCACAGTTCGCGCAGTCTCACCCTGTGTGCTGCTTCCCCACCCGCGACGTCATCACAAGCAACAGCATGTTCGCACTTCCAGAAGCGGCTGCGACCCTCACGGGACTCTGCTCACATGTGCTCAACCCGTCTGCGCCCCAGCGTGGGACTCTTCACTGTTTAAATTACAGTTTTTGCATACAGCTTTGTGCCCCTCTGCCTGTTGCCCAAGAAGATTCTCCTGGGAGCCGAATTCCTCGACCAAAGGATAGAGCTGTGTTTTGTTTCCCCATAGTTTGACTCCTGTAGTTAATCAGGGTACTTTCCTAAAACCTCACTTGGGTGTCCTTTCCGGTCACGGTGCACAGGGTGGTTCTGCGCTGGTCAGAACTGGCTCTTCGCCTTTCGGATTCCAGGTGCTGAGGCCTTGTGGTGGCAGGCGGCCTCCCAGCCCTGGCTCTTCCCTGTGTCCTGGGAATCATGCACAGGTCTCCTCTGTGTCTGGCTCAGGTCTGCATGCTTGGGCAGGGCCAGGGCATCCCAGGGATGCGCTGGGAGGCTGCTCCTGTCGCCCTGACTCCACAGGCTGCTGAGCAGGGACGGAGGGATCCGGCTGCAGCCCTACATCTCCGTCAGATATTAAGGCAGAACCTTAACCACGCCCACTAAGTCCAGGTGTTGGGCAGAAGAGTCAGGGATCCCTGCCTGCTCTGAAGTTCCGGGAGTGGCTTGTTTCTCCCTGTGAATATCTGGGTGTCACAAGTGGGTGCTTGCCGTTCTTGCAATTATCAGTGAGTAGCAGGAGAAAATTAAATGGATGATGGAGTGAATGTTAATTTATGTAAGGATTATGTGGCTTGATGGGTGAATTTTTGTGTGTGTGTGATTCTAGTATGCTCTTGCAAGAAAAAATATTGAGTGAGATTGGCAGGGCCCTGGGTGCAGGCAATGGCTTGCCTCATTGCGGGTTCTTAAGGCTTTCCTAGCAATCTCACAAGCCAGACCAAGGCAGAATGAAGCCTGCTCTCCATGGGGCGCTGTGACTTCGGCCCACGTTCCCTTTGCCTTGCAGAAGGTCCACAGTGTGTGGCTGCCCTCATGGCCTCAGGAGTAACCTAGCTCTTTGTGTGCTTCCAGAAGCTGTCCTCGGAGAGGCCCAGCTCAGACGGGGAGGGCGCTGTGGAGAACGGAGTCTCCTGCAACGGGAAGGAGCAAGGTGAGCACCTCCGGCGCCCAGCGCAGTGTGGGGGTACAATCAGGAGCCGCACCCCTCCTGCGGCTGTGTGCACACCACCGCCCGTCTACACACCTTGGCACAGCCGTGGCCTGCAGCCTGCACTGTGTCTCCCCTAAGTGACCATGGAGGTGCACTTGGGTCTGTTGGGGGCAGCCGGCGAGGCCTGGTTTCTGGGAAGAGAGCTTTGGGGGCTGAGACCAGAAACCTGGTTCCTGCGAGCATCGCTCTGGCTTGGCACCTAATCTGCACGGGCTTCCTTCGTCTCCGCTTCCTCGTGTTCGAATGAAGAGAGGTTAAGCTTGTGGATTTGTGAAAACTTTTCTTTAAAAAAGACTGGCTGACAACGTCCTCATTTTACTTGCCTTTAATTTCTTAAAACAATGTGGCAAAATACCCCTGTGGTAAAACCCACCCACTTAGCCCACTCTTCGTGCACCATTCGGTGGCCTCGGGCCCACTCCCACTATTAAGCAACTGCCACCCCACCCGTTCCCGGAGATTCCTGGATGGAAACCTGGTTACCCCACCCCCCATGCCCATCCTGAGCCGCCAGCCACCTCCGCCTCATCTCTGGACCCGGCTGCTCTAGGGCCTCATGACAGGTCCCTGAGGATTTGTCCCTTTGTCACTGGCTCATTCACTCGATGTCCTCAGGGCCCCTCACGTTGCAGTGGGCATTAGAGCTCCCTTCCTTTTTAGGGCGGAGTGATATTCCATCCCACAGACTGAGCTCTTCCGTAGCCACGTGTCTGCATGGACTCTCGCCTAGTGCCAGCTGCCTCAGGGCTGCGGTGAGCCTTCAGCCCAGAGCACCAGCGTGCAGATGGTGATGAAACTTCTTAAACTCGGCCTTACAGAAATGTGAATTCTGTCAGTTTCCCTGTTTGGGCCTGCGTCTTGGGTGTGCGCCACCACCACAGTTAGACAACGCCTCTCACCAGGTGTGGCCTGCATTCCTCTGTGGCCCCGAGGCCTCCACGCCCCCGCTCCTGTGAGTGCTGCCGTGGCTCTGAGCCCCGTGGCCACAGTGGCAGCTGAGTTGGGCTCATCTCATGATACCGGAGCCCGTGCTCTCCCACGCTGCAGTGGGCGCCAACAGACAGCCTCTTCCCGCCGATGCACCATTGGGTGGTGGACACAGTGGTGTGTCGGTGTGCCAGTGCGGGGCGTCTGGGTGACTGTGTACACCTGTTCCAGATGGCGCTGGAGACTCCTGTGGACACATGGCTGTGTGTCGCTCGCCTCCATATCCTGGAATGACTAGGTCGAGCACGTCCTTTTGGCCTGGGCCCCGGCTTCCGGCTTTCTGTCCTTCTTCGGCCAGCTTAGCTGGTGTGTAGCAGTGGTGGTCTCTTTAGTGACCGGCACCAGGAGCCACGCTCACCTGCGCCCTTGGCATCTCCTGGGGTGGTCCCCACCTCCGCCTCTACTCTTACTGCTGCTTTTCTTCCTGTTGAGCTTGGAGGGTTCTCCACATATTCTGGGCGCAGACTCTATAGCGACACATTGTCACACGGGTCTTCCTGTCTGCACTAGGGCGAGGGTGGGTGCTAGAGGAGGTCACGCCTCTGTGTGTACCTAGGACCTGTGCCTTGGCCGCAGGGGTTACGGATCTGCACCCGGGCCCCACGCCCGCTGTGGCTCACGAAAGGGCTCAGAGGTCCCTGTGCCCACAGCACAGGAAGCCCGTGGGGACTGTCACACAGGACTGGGTTCACTCTGGAAGTTTACGCCGTCTTCGCCCCCACGTGTGACTTTCCAATTTGGTCTCGGTGTAATTTTAGTCCTGTCTGTCAGGAGCCAGTCAGTGAAACGTCCTGTCTGTGTCCTCCACAGGGACACTAATTATGTGCAGTCCGAACTAGCAAAGCTGTCTTTGTTTTGTCCTGAAGCAAAATTGCATCTCCATGTTCCGCTTCACTGTTTTTTGTTTGTTGTTGTTGCTGCTGTTGTTTCATTTGGTTTTGAAATCTGGTCCTACTCTTGCCCTGGCTGGTCTCAAACTCTTGGGTTGAAGCTGTCCTCCTTCCTCAGCCTTCCAAGTGCTGGGATGACAGGTGTGCATGGGGCCTGGCCCCCGACATGCGCCGAGGTGCAAGAGATGCTGGCTGCCCCCTCCTTCCCCCAGTGTGCCTGAGCGGTGGGGCTCCATGGTAGTGGGTCTGTCTGGACACATGTACAGGTGGACCTGCCACTACCTAGCATCCCCGCTTGCCTCCAGCCGTTGCAGCCTTGGTCCTAGGGATGAAGGATGACCTGGCCGAGGCTCTGCTTTTCCCTGCCGTGGTGCTTGGCTCTGGCCGACCCCCATCTCCTGTCACTCTTGGCTACTGGCGGAGGGGCGATGTCAGCTCTGCCCCTTGTGGTTTTCTCTGCTACCTGGTAGAGAAAGCCTGAACCCCGGCAGCTGTGCCTGACATTTGGATCATACAGGCAGCAGCTGTCCACAGTGCTTGTGGCCAGAGCCAGGAGTGTGGCTCTGAGGCTCCTGCTTCTGTCATTGAGGTGGGGCCCTTGGCTTTGAACACCATTGCATGTGAGCCAGGCTTGGTGGCACACACCTGTGGTCCCAGCACTTTATGGGGCTCAGGCAGGAGGATCACAAGTTCAAGTTCAGCCTGAATGACTTAGCAACTCAGTGAGACTCAAAAAAATGGAAATAAAAAAGTAAAGGGCTGAGGTATAGCTTGCTGCTGTGAAGGACCAGGGCCCAATCCCCAGCAATGCTCATGCGCACATGCGTGCGCACATCCACACACACTTACACACGCGTGTGCACGCGACCTTGGTGGAGAGCCATTTGGGGTGGCTCTGAAGCCCTCTACTGGTACTGAGGCCTCATGAGGGAAGGCATGAGGGTCTGATCCCTAGCCCCATGGGAGGACAGGGCAGCCAGCAGGGCGCACTCTTGGTCCTCAGGCAGGGCCTGCAGGGGACGCTGTGGAACAGGAGTCCGTGGAGTTGTCCCAGCCTTTCCTCCCACCAAGCCATAGAAAAGCACCGGGCCCATTTCTCTAGGATGGCGTTGATGATAGTTACAGCCCTGCAGGTCAAGCAGCTGCCTCTGTCACTCGTGTCCTCTGCCCGGCGCAGTCAGCCGGGAGCTCCTGTTTCCAGGCTTGTTTCTTAGTTCTGTTGTGGACACTCGATTCTGCCTTGCGTCACCAGGTAGCTGCCACAAGAGGGTCCGAAAGGCCTCCATCCACAAGGATGGACCAGCTCCGCTTCTGCACAAGTTAGTCAGGAGCACCTAAGGAGTTCAGGCATTAGTGATGTCCTCACAGCTTCCTGGTGCTTACCTGGCCAGAGCAGACCTCAGGAGAGTGCAGGGCAGCTACCAGGCCAGCTCTGGGTACATGCAGGGTGCTAGGTGCCATGCATGGGGAGGGTGCTGGCTGGACACCGCTGTCCTGGCCATGGTGCCGGGCAGAGCTTTGCTACACGGGTGCAGGTAGAAGGCCGCGGGGCACAGCCACCACAGGTGCTTTCTGTGTGGGTTAGTGGAGCTGCAATCAGAGCGACCAAGCCACTCTGCCTCGGATGCCTCCTCTGGTGGTGACAGGGCTGTGCTTCACAGCTGGGCTGTTACCAGGCCTCCGTGCCTCCCGGCATGCATGAGACAGCCGGTGAGGGCGGGGTGGCTTCCTGTGTGCCTTGTTCCCAAGCTCATACGAGGGCTTCTCTGCTTCACGTAACGTAACACAGAGTTGTTAAGACCGTGTCCTGTTAGTGAGCTCAGGCCGCCAGAGAGAGCACCGCAGCCACTGGTGAGACCACAGGCACCTGCTGTCTGGCTCAGAGGTGCAGCGGCTGGTTCCCGTGGCAGGTGGCCGTGTTCTCAGCGTGTCCTGACTTGGTCTTCCTGCGCAAGTGGCCTTTCCTCACAGGGATGCTAACGTTGGGGGTCAGCCTCTCCTTGGCCTGAGCACCTCTCACCTGGAGACGCTGTGGTCCATGTGGGCTCTGCGCACTGCTGTCTGTCCGTGGCTAGGCCCAGGCCCACCTGACCATCAGGTGTTGGAGGGAAGCCAGAAATCCTTCCTGTGTGGCATCTGTGGAGACATGTGTCGCCCCTTCGATCCTAACTGAACATAGCACTGTGGGCAGGAAGGCAGTGCAGGTCTAAGAGTCCCGCACGGGGCGGAGTGAGTGAGGGCCAAGCATCCCATGCCCACAGACACGCCCTGCAGGCCAGGCTGTGTGCACTTATCTTCCCTATGCTCCTTGGGCCCTGGCTTTGCTGCAGCAGCCCTCTTCTGCCCGGCGGGTTCTCTGGGATCGGCAGGCTCTGTCCCTGCCATAGTAGCCAGCTCAGGAGCAGGTGCTTGGACACAAGGGCGCCACTGACTTGTACAACCCTGAGTGATCCCCACGCTGCACTGCCACACCGTCTGTGAACGCATGCGTGTGTGTGTGCTGTTTGTGGTGCACGTAGATAGCTATGTGCCCTTCTGTTTGTGATGCGTGCATGTGCCTGCGTCGCCTGCTGAAGAGTGTGTGCTGCTTGGACAGGTGTGGGTGTGACCGAGCGCCTGTGTGCACAGCCCCATGCCATGCGGTGGCCCACACAGCTGGACCTGCGGCTGGCATGGAGGTGCTCAGAGAGCCTGGGAGGTGCGAGCAGCCGAGGGTGCGCCGTGGTTTATGCTTCTCTTTCTTGCTTTACGTTTACGGTTTTGTTGTTGTTGCCGTTGACAGTGAAGAGGAAGAAAAGCTCCAAGTCGGAGGCTAAGGGCACAGTGCCAAAAGTCACTGGGAAGAAGATCACCAAGATCATCAGCTTGGGGAAGAAGAAGCCGTCCACGGATGAGCAGACCTCGTCTGCCGAGGAGGACGTGCCCACCTGTGGTGAGACACCCGAGCCCCAGTGGTGGGCAGGGGGGCAGGAGGTGCTGTGAGCCACTGCCCGGGCAGGCTCTGCAGGTCCCCGGGCCACGGCCGCGGGGCTTTCGCGTGCACCGTAGGCCTCTGGGGTGTGGGAAATACAGCTTTACTGCGTTAGTGCCCAGATCCCAGGGGTTCAGCGTGACTGCACGTTCTTTTCAAGGGGCACCTGTGAGCTGCCTCCAGTTCCTCTCTGGGGTTGCTAGCCCAGAAGAGCCGGGGGGCTGTGTGGGGGAAGAGCAGAGAGCAGCAGCTGTGGGGCTGAGGTCGGGGTGCTGCCTCCAGCTCCCTCCATGGTTACTTCCCAAGCTTCAGTCAGCCCAGTGGAACCCACGCGACCTTCGTCTGTTCACTGTCTCCTAGGCAGCTGTTTGTCACGGGCTGTGTTGAGCTCATGGGGCATGACTGTGACAGAACAGCTCTGCCCCCCCATGGAGCCAACCTAGACACATGCAGAACACAGAATGTTGGAGGGCATGCTCGTCCTCGGCCCAATCAGGCCCAGGAGGGGCAGAGGCAGCACTGGTGGCTGGGGACGGGAGCCGGGCGTGGGGAGGCAGTACGGGGAGGCTCCGGGAAGGGCTGAGATCTCTGTGTTTCTCAGCAGTCATGTGTAGAAGAATCATGTCGCTGCTTTAGGGAGAAAGCACAGGGGCCTGTGCTCCCAGGTGCTGTGTAACATCCACCTCTTGTGGACATGGTGAAGTTCCAAGGTGGCTGTGGTGTCGGCCCTGTGAGGTGAGGTGCCCTTCGGAGTCTGGCTGAGCGACTACCCTTTCTTGGGGTTGGACTGAGAACAGTGTGACTGTGCAGAGAGCTGGGGTCTGGCAAGCCTGTCCTTGGCAGAGGGCAGCTGGGCAGAGGCCGGGCAGCTGATCTGAATCTGCCCCTCGATTCCCTCTGAGCAGCAGGGGATGCAGCTGTGGACTGCCCAGGTGGCCCGTGGTGGCCAGCACAGGGAAAGTACGGGGATGCTGCTGTGCTCTGCCCTGTGGACACAACACTCCCATGAGAGGACCTTATGGACATTCAGGAGGTGACACACTTGTCACTGGATCGCAACCACCTCCCAAATGTTTGGTGCCAGCTGGCCCATGGGAGGCAGGCATACTAGAGCTCCAGGTCAGGTATCTTTGTCCCTGCTGGCCTGGGAGGCCACACGTTGGAGGGTCAGTGGTGGAGCTGGGGGTGTCGGCACCGTGCTGGCTGTGGGCAGTGCCAAGCACACAGTGACTGGACACCGTGGGGCCCAGCTCCTCCTGGTTGCTTGCAGATGAGTCCTGACTGTGCTTGGTGTCCATATTTTAGCCACCTGTGACCAAAGCAAGGTCCCTCTCAGGTGGGCCCTCCATCCCTTTCTCTGCCTTTCTGCTGCAGCTACCTGAGTTCCAGAGCCACCTGGCCTAGGACCACAGATGCTAGACACAGGGACAGTTGGCATGACTTTTATTTAGTCTGTACTTGTGAATTAAGTGTGTGTGTGTGTGTGTGTGTGTGTGTGTGTGTTACTGGGAGTTGAACTCAGGCCTTCACATTGACCGATATCTCTAGAGATTTTTTTTTCCTTGAGAGACAGGGTCTTTCTACGTCACTAAGTTGCCCAGGCAGGGCTTGAACGTGTGAGTCTCCTGCCTTAGCCTCCCGAGTGCTGGGATTACAGGCGTGGACTCCATGCCTAGCTTCTGAAGCTAATTTTATATTTCTGCTGAAGCCTCCTCATGCAGCCGGCCTCAGTGCAGAGAAGGAGCCCTGCTTTAGAATTGGAGCAGAGGTAATCTCAAACCTCTGGGCTGAAATTCCCAAATGGCAGCCTGCCACAACAGAAATAGGATCAACCCCCCAAAACAACGGACCTATCCCCGACCCAGCGACCCCCTCCCCCCACCTCTGGCACTGGACTCGCGGACCCAGGAGGTGCCGAGTGGGGCCCTGGCTGCCTGCGTTCATCGGCAGCCTGGGCTGTGGGCTGGGAGCATGCAGGGCCCCTTCCCCCCAGGCCCGGCTGCGCCCTGCCCGCCCAGCAAAAGGACCCCAGCCTCCCGTGAGGCGAGATGGAGCCAAGTGGCTGTGTTGCTTGCCGTCTGCATCAGCAGGCCTGCTTTCTGGGCCACTTTCTTTTCTTTTTCCCTTTTTAAGACCATAAATAAACCCAAGAAAGACACTGGAACATGGTCATGTCCCGTGAAGTCATGCTCTAAATGCAGCGTGGCCGCGTCACGTATAATCATTCCTTCTGCGGCTGCAGCAGCAGGAAGTCCATCGCACAGGGTCCGCACCGCATCCCTCTAGCGGGGACAGACCCACAGCCCAAGAGCGTGCCTCGTGGGCCGCAGGCAGTGTGTGGTGGTGGCTGCTACTGCCCCAGAGGGCTTGGCGCTGGAGCAAGCGGGTGCCCTCACGTGACCCTGAAATCAGAGTCATGTGGGTTTCGAGGGGAGCACTGTCTCCGCTGCTGGGACAGTGCCACAGCAGCAGCCTCCTGCTGGCTGCCTGAGTCCCCAGACAGACGGGGATCCTCTGCGCCCCACCCATGACTCCAGGTCACCTGTGTCAAGACCAGGGTCCCGCTCAGGCTATGCCTTAGGCTGTCCGTGGGCACCGGCTCTGGCTCCCTCTGCCTCTCTTAGGCCCTTGAGACCCTGTCCCTGCAGTCACCCCTAAGTGTCTAAAGCACCTGAGGACCTCGGTCGCCTTTTGCCTGCTCGTGGACACTGAGAGTGCAGTCACCAGCACTGAGCCAGGCTCACGTCCCCACTGTCATCCTCCACCCCGCGGTGGCAGGGGCCCCTTTCTGCGCATGGGTAGCAGTGAGCTCGTGGCCAGCCAGATGGAGACAAAGATGCCATGTGTGCCCACTGGGTTTATTTAACAAATACCTCGCAGCCATGTGTGAGTAATAGGTAAGCTTCATTCTGGGTCCTGAACACACTGTTCAGCTTTGGTTTTATGGTGTCGCTGACATCAGTAGAGTATGTAAGACTCAGCACAGAAGAGGGGTGAAGCGCGTTCTCTCAATGCCTTTGGTAAAGGGTCGTGAGCACTTCTTTGCTTTTCTTAGCAATTTGTGTGTGTGCGTGTGTGTGTGTGCATGTGTCCATGAGTTGAACGAGGCTGCCTGACGTGGGTTGGAAGTCCTTGTTTTCGCCCCAGTCCATGTCGTGGGCACCGTTCACCCCCTTCCTGGCCCTCGGGGAGGGCAGCGGTGTGCTGTGCTGTGGCGTGGTGCCACCCACAGCCGCCGTCAGTCTCACTCTCACCGTATTTCTAGAAGTACACATTGTGCTTGTGACAGCTAAAGACACCCTTTTAGATTTCTTTTTTAAGAAGCAGGGCTGATTCTTGTACTTCGGTCACCTGCCCAGCATTGGTCGCTGCAGCACCCTGAAGACACCGTGCCCCCAGCCCACACAGAACTCGGTCCGCGAGGGCAGCCTCACTGGTGGGCGTGGCCTCCCCTGGGTACCAAGACGCAGAGGATGCCCTGGCCCAAGGCTTCCTTGCCTGTGGGGTTGCCTAGGGCTGGGGGCCTTATTTCCGTGTTTAGTTTATTTTTCTCATACTAAGCCAAAAGCCACCCTGCCGTGACCTGAGTGCACTCGTGGAGCTTCTCTAAGTCAGGCCATGTGGTTTCCAGGAGTCCCCTTTGGCTACTGGCAGCCGTCCAGGGCCCACTCCCCTCCCGCCATCCTCACCCGCTGCCGCGGTGGCGCCACCTGCTGTCCTAGGAAGAGCCTGGGCCTGCTGGCCTGGAGCCAGCCTGGCAGTGATCCAGGTTTATGTGGGTTATTTTCAGAGTTGTGGGCATGATGAGTTTGCTGTCCCTGCCACCTTCCCGGGAGTCTCTGGCAAGGTGGCCCCACCAGGCCCTGGGCCATCTCCCCACCGCCTGGCCCGGCAGGCAGCCTGGGCTGACCTCGTGTCCTCTCCTCGCAGGCTACCTGAACGTGCTCTCCAACAGCCGCTGGCGGGAGCGCTGGTGCAGGGTGAAGGACAGCAAGCTCATCTTCCACAAGGACAGGGCTGACCTGAAGACGCACATCGTCTCCATCCCGCTGCGCGGCTGCGAGGTAATCCCAGGCCTGGACTCCAAGCACCCCCTGACCTTCCGGCTGCTCCGCAATGGACAGGAGGTGGCTGTGCTCGAGGTAAGGGCTCCCCAGCTGTCACTCTCTGGGGTATCCTCACAGTGGCTTCCTTCCCCCACATCCTTTCTGCCTCGCTCCCAGCACGGGAATGGAGGGACCCATTCCCTCCCTTGGCCCTGTGATGCGTCTGCGTTTTCTCCTCCCACCCATCTTTCTGAGTAGTGCCAACAGTGCCAGAGCTGCACACACCTACAGCCATGTGCCCACAGCCTGCTAGGCTGTGGAATTCCCACCCGTGGGGGGGCACAGAAAGAGCCAGGCCCTAAGAGCTAGCAGGGACACAGTGTGGAGCCAGCATCCAGGCACCCGGACACAGTGTCTTCAATTCCAGAGGCAGTGGTCTGTTTCAGGGGCAGTTTTCACACACGCAACCTTTTATTTTGGGGCCCAGAGCAGGTGAAAAATAGAACAGCCTCAGCTTCCTCCAAGGAAGCCCTGTCCCCCTTGGGAGCGGCCCAAGGACCAACTGCGCCCCCTGGTGGTCTCTGGTGGCTCCTGCCGTTTGGGAACCCTCAGGAGAGCTGTCAGCCTGAGCTCTGTGGCAGGCTCAGATCAAACAGTCTTATGGCTTCGTTTTCTTTCAGTACAACACCCGTGTCAGGCTGCAGTCTTTGTAGACCTGTATGTGGTGTGAAAACTGTGGCGTGGATGGTCGAGAGGAGGCCAGAGCCCTAACCCTGTGTCGTGAGGCTGAGATCTCCCCAGGAGTCCTGGCAGGAGCCGCAAGCACGGGGCAAGGGGGGCAGGAGAGTGCGTGCTTGCCCGGGCACACACGTGTGAGCCGGGCTGGAGGGCAGGCAGGGGATGCAGGCCTGCGTCCTGGGGGACAGGCTGGGAGCCACTCCTGGGGTGTCACAGTGCCTGGTAGCACTTGTTCCCTGGGAATGACATGGAGCGGATTGGGTTCCCTGAGTGGCAGTGAAATCTGGAGTTAGCCGGTGTCACCCTATGCAAGAAAACTGAGTAAAAAATGACAGAAACCAAGAAGAGCCACAGCGTCCTGTGAGGAGGGCAGAGGTCTGCCTTGTACCAGAATGCGTGACGAGCCGAGCTCCGTGGGCTGCACTTGTCCTGCGACCACTGCAGCTCTCATTCTGAGATACCTCAGAACGACAAATGTTGTAGAAATAGTTAAAGGAGGCCCCTGTACCCTTCACCCAGGGTCCCAAACTGGCCTTTCTCCGAGTTTGCCCCTTGCGGCTCCCCCTGTATGGACATAGGAAGTGCCCTGGCATTGGTTTCCTGCGTCTGCACATGCTCTCTGTGTATTGCTGACGAGCAGAGCAGACGCCAGGAGCACAGCGTGGCCATCAGGGTGTGACCCTTCCTTCCTGCTCTTCTGAGCCCCCCCATTTTGCCACACTCCCTGGTCTTTCTGGCTCTGTCCTTCGCCCTCAGGAGGAAGGCCCTGCTCACAAGCTGGCTTAGCCTCCAGGCGTGCGCCGCCCTGCCTGCCTGGGCCCCCACCACTGAAGCCGACTCTCGAGGGGCTCACACCTGCTCCTCATCGAGGCACAGGTGCTGTGTACTCGCACGGGATCCAGGGCCTCTCGCAGGAGCCCTGTGGGTGTGGCATTATTCTACAGCTCCCCCTGGGGCGTGCGTGTCAGTGCGTCTCTCCTAGGGCCGGTAGCTCAGACACCCTGCGTACCGTGGTCCCCTTTAACCGTACTGTGTGGGAAGGTGCTGAGACTGTTGCTGTCCTGCTAACACTCAGAATCTCACCCTCTAACCTGACCTGCCGGAACAGCCTCTGCAAGGACAGCTGCCAGCTGGTGACTGTGTAGGCCATTGTCCCTTCTGCCTGTCAGGCGATGGCTGCTGTGAGGGCTGTCCCTTCCCCCTTTCTCCCTAGTTATACACTCATTCATGCAAGCCTGTGTGGTGTGGTCACTCCAGGCCCTCTGTTAGCACTTGGGTCAACTTCCTTTGCAGCTGATCCTTGCGGCCCTGCTGTGGCCCTGGGGTTCTTCAGACACTCTGTGCTCCGGCACACAGTGAGGTGCCCCAGGCCACTCTGGCCCCTTGCTGCCCAGGTCAATAAGCTCTGTCCCCAGAGCATGTGATCCACTCTATGCAGAGAGGCCAGCTTTGAGCGGGCGGGCTGGGCGCGCTGCAGTGAGCTGTCGCTGCTTCTGTGCCTGCCTGGTGGGTGTACTGCAGAGACACGCAGGTGTGCGTGTGCACGTATGTGATGCGCACACATGCTTGCCCATGCTTGAGTGCTGTGTGCACTTGTGAGTCAGCACACACATCCACACCCCTCCCCCAGGGGCTTGTTTCTCTATCTGCTCATAACTAAAAGTCACAAGGCGGTTACTGGTGCCAGTCCCAGGCCAGCACCCCAGGGCTCCTTTCCAAAGCCCGCGAGGCCCATGCATAAGCGAACGATGGGTGACCCACACCCTTTGCACCCAGGCTGTTGTGCCAAGCACTGTACAAGAAGCCTCGGTGAAGCAGCTGTGGCCACGCAGGGACAGGTTGGCCCCACGCCCCTCTGTACTCCGAGTCTCAGCCGCAGGCCCTGCCTGGCAGAGACTGAGGAAGGACTAAAGGCCTGCGACGAGGACACAGCTGGGATTTTTCTCAAAGTCCAAGTGTTGGGCTGAGTTCACTTCAATTTGGCAAGCACCGACCCTGCCTGCCTACTCTGCGGGGCGAGCCCCTTGGGCCTTCTAGGATGATTCCTTAGGTAGGAAATACCAGCCCTGGGCAGCGTTGCCAGCCTTCAGAGGGGACCTTTTAATTTGTGGCTCTTTCTGGCGTAGAATAGAATCGTAAACCCAATTCTCTTTATACCTTTAAGTTCTACTGCAAATATTTCTCCATTTAAAAAATGTGTAATTTTTATAAGGATAAAATTTGTTTTTCCTTCAACATTCAGTCCGTTGATACATTTGATAGCCTAATTTCCCCTAAGCTTTAAACACGGTTGGCATTTCAATTAATTGCGTTTATTTATTATGCATTATAAAGTATAGCATGATTATAAAGTGTCGCCTGACTGGCTTTCCAAGTCATATCACAGGATGGCTTAAAACTTGATGAGTATAACCTTGGAGATCTATTTTAGATGTATAAACTAAGCAGATTAAATCGTGCAGTTGGCTGGATTGTGGGATTGGCCGGTGTGGGGTGGCCTGGTGGCCCCATGCCAAGGGACCCCTGTGGGCAGGGTAGGGAGGCACCTCCGACCACGCTGTGGAGTCACTCTGCACAGGCCAGTCCCCGTGGCCTGCAGCCCAGAGTGTGGTCGAGCACTCCGGGTCAGCAGCAGCCACCAGGGCTCCCTCCTGTGCCACCATGCTCCTCTGCGAGTGACCGGGGCTCCCAGAGCCTGCCTTGGCGGGCGTGGAGCAGCAGCGCCTCCGCCTGGGCCCATTGCGGGTGCCGCCCTGAGCACCCTCGCCCTTGCCTCAGCCTCCCACTCGGGCTGACGGCGCCCTGGGTGCCGCGTGGTATCTTCCACCCGCCTCAGGGGCTCTTCCCAGGCAGTCTTTGAAGGCAGAACTCATGAGAATGCGCTGCGTTTCCCTGCAGGCCTCCTCTTCAGAAGACATGGGCAGGTGGATCGGGATCCTGCTGGCAGAGACAGGGTCCTCCACAGACCCGGGCGCCCTACACTACGACTACATCGATGTGGAGATGTCCGCCAACGTCATCCAGACCGCCAAGCAGACCTTCTGGTAAGCAGCCTTCCGGTTTCCCAGAACTGCTGCCCTGGCTTGGTGCAAGTGCACGGACTAGAAGAACCTGCTCGAAGACCTTCCCTTTTGTATTAGTTTTAATCCTTATTTTGTCCAAGTATTTTTTATCATTTCGTCTGAGTTTCAGTTAGAGCACATATTGGCAGACTTGAGTAAAGGGCCCGATAGCAAATGTTCGGCCTTCTGGACTGAACGTTCCCTCCCCGACCACTCAGCGCTGCCACTGACGTGGGACACAGGGTTGGAGTGAGTCGTATGATGATATATTTGCCAACCAGCAGGGGCTGGATTTGGCCTGAGGGCTGCCATTTGCCCTTTCTCATATCTTAAACAGCAGAAACAACTCCGAATATTGCCATGGTGATGTCTAAGATTGTTAAGCCACCAGTCCAATGTTTTATATTCAGTTGTGATTTTAGCACAAGGCCACCTTGTGCAGCAGCGTTCTTTTGAACTCTAGATGTTTCCTTCCTATCATGACAGACAGCTGCCGCTCTCCGTGCGGTCCACAGACACTGTGGCACTCACGGCCCTTGGCGCTCAGGTGCCTGATGCAGAGGAGACGGGGCGAGCAGGCTTGAGGCTGCCCTGCTTTTCTCGGCGTCCGTCTTGTCTAAGTGTCTCTTCGGTGGCTGCAGGGGGCCTCTCCTGCTGCTAAGATGCTCCCCGCTGGCTGCCTTTCAGAGGCCTCTGGGTTTAGCGAGGTGTGGCTGTGCCTGCCTGTAATTTCAGCACTGAGGGATGCCGAGGCCGGAGGATCACACATTGGGGTCCACCCCCCAGGATAACTTAGTGAGTCTTATCTCAAAACTAAAACTAAGAAGGACTACAGCTCTAGCTGGGGGGGG